>CM077253.1:12000068-12275068 GCA_039654775.1 Spinibarbus caldwelli | reverse complement strand
AGAGCGAAAGAAAGTGTGAGTTCTCACCTTATCTGCAACTTTCAGCCGCTCTCTGAGTGAGTCACTTCCTGCTCCAATCACCTGCCGTACAAATATGAGACAGAAACAGTATAGACAGGATTCTCCATTTACACCCACGCCAACATACACACACAACAGCTGTTCACAGTGTGCCCGAAGGGAAGAACATTAAAATATTAGGGAAAAATGATCCAAATGGTCTTACAAGGATTTATATCTCTTGCATGCTGATACACAAACATGTCAGACATTATTTGGGAAAAACAACATCAGTTGAATGTGTTTACCTGTGCTTGATCCAACAAAGGTTGAATTCTCTCTCTAGCAGCCCGCTCAGCTTTTTCCGCCCATTGTATTGGAGAGCCCATTGTGGTCCTACCATGCCCACATATTAATATACATCAATGCAAACACACACTCAAATAATAGAAAGCTAAATGAACCCTTTTCCCCACATTAATTATGCCTATTACATGCAAAGGAATCAGCTAAATTTTATGCTTTATTATTAACGCTTTATGCATATATAATATTTAATTACAATATTAAATGTATAAGTATTACATAAAAAATATGTATTTATTTAACATTTTATGAATTTTTGGCTGTTTTTGTGTGCAATATAGTGGTATATTTATCAAGTTAAATGAACTACATAGACAAATGATAAAAACACTCAAATTCATTTCTAGATCTGGATTTCCATACATCATTATTCAACGCAAATGGATTATGTCAATTTCCATTTTGCTCATTTTTTGATGGCAACCAATGAAATTTAGTGATAAAATGTTCAAGAAATGCATTGCATTAGCTCATTTTAATTAACTCAATTAAACAAGCAGCAAAACTCATTTCTTGCGTACACAGTTCATTGAACCACTGGTTATCTATAGTAATGAGGAAGCTGCTGTCATACCTGAGTTTGTTAATGCGTTCAGCCTCCTCTTTACTCAGATGATTCAGTTCTCTTTGTCTGTCTGCAGTCACCCGGTCCAGCCAGGCTTGCCTATAGCACATAAACATACACACCAATGAACATCTACTACGGTCTCATACCGAACAGCTAAAAAAAATATTATCTCCAACAGCGAATGTGAGAATTTTAATGTCACAATTGAGGATCATAGTGATGATCATTTAGTTAGAAAGAGAGCCCAGTGATAATGAAACGCCTTAAATAACTGAAAGAGAGGGTTCATTACATACCTAAGAGCTTCATTTTGGGCTTGCTTCTTGTCATGGGATGAAGGGCTGAGCTGTGTGCTGCCATTGGGTCTGGTCAGTGGCTTCTGCTTTTCAGAGCTCCTTTTAGGTGAGAACAGACATCTGGGCTCTGGCTGGCTAGACACAGCACTACACAGATGTATATATACATATATATTAGGAGAACACAAACGTGCAAGCATGTGAAGTCCTGTGTTCAAGACAAATATGGATAAGAGGGCTGGATGTACTGACCGTGGGCGAGGAGGAGAGTGAGGGGATGTTGGTATCCAAGGCATAGTGGCCTCTTTCTGAGGTACCTGGTTTTCTCTCAGACGGGATGAGACAGTGGGCTGCTGGAAGCTGGCATCGCGAACATGACTGACCTGCCGAATGAGAGACAGTGTGTCTTTTATCTTTGTTGTTGTTGTTTTTGAAAACTTTTGAATGTTTATGAAAGAAGTCTCTATGCTCAACAAGGCTGCATTTATTTGATCAGAAATAAATAGTAAAAAAGTAGTTTAAAAAAAACTGTAATTTTGTGAAATGTTGTTACAATTTAAAATATCTGTTTTCTATTTTAATATATCTTAAAATGTCATTTATTCCTGTGATGGCAAAGGTGAATTTTCAGCAGCCACTCCAGTCTCAGTGTCACATTTTCCTTTAGAAAAAAATTCTAATAGGCTGATTTGGTACCAAGAACCATTAAATATTTTTAGGGGTTTTTTTTGTTTGTTTTTTTTAAACTACAAACATACAAATGTATGGGTTCAGTAAAATGTTTCATGTTTATGAAAGAAGTATTTTATGCTCAACAAAGCTGCATTTATTTGATCAGAAATATGGTTTTAAAAAAAAAACAGCAATTTTTGAAAGGATATTACAAATTTAAATAGGTTTTCTATTTTAATACATATTAAAATGTCATTTATTCCTGTGATGGCAAAGCTGAATTTTCAGCAGCCATTACTCCAGTCTCAGTGTCACAAGATCATTCAGAAGAAATTCTAATGCTAATTTGGTGCTCAAGAAACATTTCTTATTATTATCAATTTTGAAAACAGTTGTGCTGCTTAATGATTTTGTGGAAACCTTAATACGTTTTTTCATGACTATCTGTTGCGAATAGAAAAGATAATTGTACTGTCACTTTTGTTCAATTTAATGCATCCTTGCTGAATAAAATACATTTCTTTCAAAATCTTATTGAATTTTGAAAGGTAGTATTTCTCAATAAAAGGTAGCGCTATAACTAAACTAAGTATAAATAAAAATAAAAATATAAAAAAATAAAAAATGAAACCTTAACATGGTCTGGGTTGATGGCACTGGTACTTTTGTTGGGTTTCTGTGCTTCAGCCACTCTCAGTTTTTGATGATGTAAGAGGCTCTCTAGCCCTGTCCTCAGAACTTCATTGCGCTCCTTCACCAGTGCTTGTGAGGTCCCGTGGGATTTTGCTGCCAGTCTGCTGCCTGCATTCATTAACAAAATCTCAGATTTCTTTTGCAATACCCTGAAATCAAATACCTGCAAAGGGAGCAACCAGCTCACTCTGCAAACCACTTCCAGAAAAGATAAATAATTCAATACTGGTTTAATTTTCATATACATTGGCCCAAAAAATATTTGTACATTTTGGACAGTTGAGTTATACTTAAAAAAAAAAAAAATACAAAATATGCTAGTTTTCTAAGAACTCAGTGTGTTTGTGCGTTAAAATAAATACAAATAAATTTCTTTAAAATAAATGTCACTTGGTTAGATGCTTTGGTATATAATGTAAAGACATTCATACACTTTTAAGCATGGCTTAAGTGTCCAAATTCTTTTTTAGGGCCACCAGACTTAAACAGACAGAAACAAAACCAAAGTACTTTTTGAAAAAAATTACATCATCTTGGTTCTCATGACTCACCACCAGGCTTTTTTGCAGCAGCTGGCTTTCGGGGTCTTTGTAAGGTCCTCTCAGCTGGTGCTTTGGCAGGACGGGGAGGGGACATGCTGCGGACCCTGACCCTGACAGAAGTCTTTTCAACTGGGTTGACATTTTGCAAATCTACGTCTCTTTTCTTGGGTGTTTCCTGCTTACTCAGTGCTGAGTCAAGCGTCTTAGCGATCACAAACAAAACTGCTTTACATTAAGGCTTTGACATTTATTGAATATATTGAGAATATATTGAATATATCACCTCTAATTTCTGCAGGATGTCGAGGGCTGTCTCTGGTACGGCCGATCCTTGCCCCACCTCTGCTTTGGCTGAGCAGAGAGAGAGTTGGCGAATCAGCTGCCCCAGCTCTTTGCAGTGGGTGGGCACTCTGTTCTCTGAAGAGTCTGACAGCTGGTTGATAAAAACCTGCATGGCTCTTACAGCTCCCCGGTGAGCAGCAGCCAGTCTGTCCATTGCCCTGGACTGAGAAGACATCCATAGAAACATTTAAAACCCCTGCATGACTCATTCTTGCACTTTAAAATCAAGCTATAATCAAATTCAAACTTTTCTGATATTGATTTTTTGGGGCGGAATTAACTTTGGTACCTTTTTGGTGTGTTTGACATTCTGGGAACGCAGCTTGTCTAGATCCTCCTGTATTTCTTTAACCTTGAACAGAACAACAAAACAGTCCTGATGTGGATCTGTAAAGCCACATTTTCATCATGACAAATGACAAACCAGAAGTGATCCATGTACAAAAATGCATGGTTTTGCATTATTTTCTGACTGTATGCATATCCAGAATTTTTGGATCCAAAATGAGCATCATGTGCGCTGAAATATTTGAACTTTTGCAGCCAAACATGTGCATATATCTGTGAAATGGGTGGTTATGAATAATTATGTTTGAAATCATTATTTACACAGCCCTAAAAATATATATATTATGATTTTCTTTTAAAGGTATTGACAGTTATCTGTTTTGTGTGGATATATTCATACATTCATTTATTCATTCATTCATTCAACCAAGGTGAAGAAGCAGAATTATGAACAATTATGTCTGAAATAATTATTTGAGAATTATTTCACAATTATTTGTGTCAATTAACCCTTGAAAACCTGCTCTGTTTTTCTTTCAGACATATTGGCTGTCATTTGTTTTGTGTAGATATATTCATACATTCAGTATTCATTCATTTTACCATGGTGAATAAATAGAATTATGAATAATTATGTCTGAAATAATTATTTCACAATTACTTATGTTAATTAGCCCTAGAAAATCTACTATGCTTTTCTTTTAAATGTACTGGTGATCATTTGTTTTGTTTGGATATACTCATACATTCATTATTCATTCATTTTACTATGAGGAATAAAAGGAATTTTGAATAATTATGTCCAAAATAATAATTCTAATAATTATGTCACAAATATTTACATTAAATAGCCCTAGGAAACCTACTATGCTTATCTTTATACCTTTTAAATTATTTTCTGCTTCATGATCAGATTAAAAGTTCTGTGCAGTACTAAAAATGGATTTTTCTTTCTTAAAAGATCAGTACATCACTGTGTCTCCTTTGTGTTTGTGAACTGCAGTGCTGACAGACCTGCTGTTGTAACACATAGATCATGCGTGCGGAACGGGCTGCTTGCTCCTGTCGCCGGATCTCCATCCTTTGTTTCTCATCAGGCTCCAGAACCTCCACAGCACGTCCTGCAGAAAACCCACATGCACATCTCGTAAAAAGCATAAGAAATACATACTAGGGGTGCTTAGGACTAATGAGAATACCTTTATTAGCCAACTGCTCTATGCTTTGAACATATGTGCTCAGCTCCTTCTGTAATTTACGGATCTCCCGGGTGAGCTGAGGTTCACCGCTGTTGACTCTCAGGTCGAGGTCTTTGGTGGGTGGCTGGCCCTGTTTAAGTTGGCTGTTGGGTTCCTGAGGAGTATAAACAAGCACCTGAGCACCGTTTTTTAATTGTTTCTTTGGACCTGACATCTTTGGGTGGACCACATGAGAACTGTAAACTATGTTGCTTCTTTCAGGACTGATATTGTGGGATGTTTCTACTGGTTCAGGAGACAAACGGCTGATGGATTCCTGATGTTTCCTGCGCAGATCTCTCCTGGCGAGTCTGACGGCAGCCTGCAGGCGCTCTTCTGAGAGGACTGAGAGACGTACGGAGCTGCTGCAGCTCTCCAGATCATCCTGCCTCTCTGTACGGGGTATAAGTTTCTCTATTATGATTGGAGAAGGGGGTCCCACGCGGGTGGCTCTGTTAACAACACTGGCTGTCACTGTGTTATTGAACTGAAGCTGTGATGAGAAGAATCACAACCAATGAGAATGAAGAAGAAGCTTGTTCATCGACATCAAAATCAGGTTTTATTTATCAAATGCACAAGAATATAGCATGCAGCAATACATTATATAGGACAATACATATACAATATGATCTTGTATCAGTACCTGTGTTTGTGTCCCAGAGGAGCCTTTTCTAATCCATTCACGATTCACAGAGCCCACCTCACCAATGGTCATAGCAGACCCCCTTTGGAAATCTGAAATCATCCTGATAATATTTTTTTTACGAGCTGTCTTGATGGAAGTTAACTCAACCAATGCGGTTTGAGTAATCCTTCTCAGAGCAAATAATTCTCTATTGACTGATCACATCGACTGCAGAAAGCAATTGATTTATCACACGAAAAAACATACAATGGACAACCGCCGAGTAAATCCGTGGTATCATGTTTTAACATGACTGATAGTTGGTAAAGAGAAGCTAAAATCAAGATTTGTTTATAGGAAGTGTCAGGCAGTTTAAAACACCGCCATGACAACAAAACACTTCTTCGTGATCGTCTGTCAGCTGTTATATATGCGCTCGGGCAGGTTGTCGCCCCCTGCCGTCTGAGGTGACCCAAAAAGGTTGAATTTATTGAATACATTTTGAGCTTTAAATATTGCAATGTATTGTTCATTTATTCATGATGTACCTAAGAAAAAAAAACATTTAATCCCCCTAAGCACACAGACATACACAAATCTTAGATTCAGCATTAAAAACGGGTTATTTTGTACATAAAAATAAAACCACAGTGTGTTAAATTAAAGGGTTCCATGAAGTTTCTATATTTTCTTTACAGATATTAAAATATTACATATTCAAAAATGTGTTAGAAAGTAGACTGTAAAACTAAATTAATAAAATCATACAAAGTCATGAAAACCATGGAATTTTAAATACTGAAATGCGTTGTTAAGTCAAAACATGAATCCTTTGCTTTTTTTTATTTGTTAGAAATTAGGATTGAAAAGTTAATAAATATATATAAATATGTGTGTGTGTGTGTGTGTGTGTATATATCCAAATATATATAACCAATATATACAGTGTATATATATATACATACAGTGTATATATTGTGTATGTATATATATATATTGTATATACATACAGTGCCCTCCAAAAGTATTGGAACAATAAAGACAAAATTGCTCTGTTGGCTGTGGAGTCAAGACATTTACAAATATGATTAAAAGATGAATATGAGACAAAACTACAGAATGTCACATTTTATTATTGGGTGATTCAACACATAGATGTTTTACCAGCTAAGAAGTTCAGCACTTTTAGAGTTTCATCCCTCTATCTGATGTGAGCATAAGTATTGGAACAGTTGCCTCACAGGTCTTTCTAAGTGATCAGCTGTGTCCTGTTGCATTCATTCTTCAGATATTAAAAGCAGGGAATGTGTCGTATCAGTTATATCCATTACTTCTGCATTATGAATCTTGCATTCAGTGATGACACACAAACCAGGATGAAGATGAGGGAGTTGACTTTGAGTGAAAAGCAAGCAATTTGGATGCTAAAAGAAAAGAGGAAGTCAATTAGAGCTATAGCAAAAACAAAGGGCATGGAGAAATCAAGAGTTTGGAAACCACCAGCGCAACCAGCAACCAACAACTACCTGATCGGCTGAGAAAACAACAGTAGCTGATGACAGACAAATCATAAAAGCTGTGAAAATGAACCCTAAAAGACGTCTGTAAAATCACCAACAACTTCCAGAAAGCTGGGGTGATGCTCTGACAATCTACTGTCCTCAGGAGACTTTGACACTGAATTACAGATGCTACACAGCAAGATGCAAACCTCCGACCAGCACCAAAAATAGAAACGCAAGATTAGAGTTTGCAAAAAAGCACAAAGGTGAGCCAGAAGAGTTTTGGAACTGTGTTTATGGACCAATGAGACAAAGATGAACCTTTATCTAAGTGATGGAAAAGCAAAAATGTGGAGAAAAAAGGGAACTGCAAAAGATCCCAAGCATACAGCCTCATCTGTAAAGCATGGTGGAGGTGGTGTCATGGCATGGGCATGTATGGCTGTCTCTGGAACAGGCCCTCTCAACTTTACCGATGACTTAATGTATGATGACAGTAGCAGAATGAATTTGGAAGGGTACAAAACCATCTTGCCTACCAATATTCAAGAAAATGCCACCAGATTCACTGGGAAGTGCTTCATATTGCATCAGGACAATGACCCAAAACACCCTGCCAGTTCAGTCAAGGAATTTATAAGGGCAAAGAAATGGAAAGTCTTAGATTGCCCAAATCAATCTCCAGATTTAAATCCGATTGAACATGAATTTCACCAGCTGAAGAGGAGAGTAAAGGCAGAAACTCCCCAAAACAAGCAACAATTGGAATTGGCTGCATTAAAGGCTGGGAAAAGTATTTCAAAGGATGAGACCAAGAGTCTGGTGATGTCTATGGGTCACAGACACACTGCTGTGATTGTGCGCAAGGGATCTGCAACTAAATAATAGCTTTTAATCTTTTATATCTGCCTTATGTTCAACTGTCCCAATACTTATGCTCACATCAATGAGTGGGATGAACTCTAAAAGTGCTGTTCTTTTTATCTGGTAAAACATGTATGTGTTGAAACGGCTAATAATAAAATGTGACATTCTGTAATTTTGTCTCATATTCATCTTTTAATCATATTTGCAAATGTCTTGACTCCACAGCCAACAGAGCAATTTTGTCTTTACTGTTCCAATACTTTTGGAGGGCACTATATATATATATATATATATATATATTGTTATATATATATTGTTATATTGATGTATATATTTGGATGAATATATATATATATTGTCTTATTGTAACATCCTGTGACAATGAGTAACAAATTATATTTAAAATACAACTATTTGAAGAAGAAAAAAAAAAATTATTTTGGGCACCAAATGTACCTGCAATTACACACACACATACACACACCCATTAAGTAGGACATTTCAAGGACATTTATTTGTTCGCTATTCTACACAGCTCAGCTGCTCTCTGCCCTCGTTTACTCTTCAATAAGCTCATGTCACATGCTCTGTCCCCATGGTAACATGGCCAACCTCACTCAAGCGGTGAGCCTCTGCCACAGAATAAAGACAGCTCACCTGAATAGATGAAATGTGGGGCATGAACAGAATAAAAAATGGGGAAGAACTGCAGGCCAAAATGCAATATCGAGCTGTTTATGGAAAGAGGAAATCAGGACAGGGAGGGGCCGAGAGAAAGAGGAGACTGGCCTGAAGGTCTGTCTACCAAATCAATGTGTTATGAAGCACGCAGTTAATTCAAAAGCCCAGAAAGACACAACCCAGGGTAGCACACAGACGATATGAATATATTTGATTATATTAAAGCATTTAGGCAACCACTGAACTATGGTCCGGAGCCGGGATATTTCTGCAAGCTATTAGGGAAGGGAAGGTCCAGCTTGCGCATTTCATCATTGTGTCCTTGGGAGATGATGCTGTGAATGCGTGTGTGGAGACTGAAGGTGTAACCGGACGTACTCTGTTAATGTGCGCCGCTGAATTGACACACTTGAGCGCCCGCGCTTGTTTTATGCAGCTGCTCCTCTATGGGATCAAATTCAAGCCAAATGTATTGCAGTCACAGATAAAAAATAAATAAATAAATAAAAATTGCATTTTAAAATGCTAGTAAAAATATACTGCACAAAATTTAAAAATTAACACAAAGTGAAAACTTAGAATAGCAAACAATGGTCACAAATCAAAAAATAATAAGTGTAAATCAAGAAAAAAAAACATTTAAAAATATTATAAATATGAATCAAAACTTTAAACATTTAAAATCATATTGCACAAAACTGAAATATTAATGCAAAATTATCAGACTTGCACACAAAATTATGTTTTGGTTATATTTCTCTAGGTGCTTTCCATTTGACCGTAAGTGGACAGCAAACTGGACTTCACAGGGTATTCTGCCATCTTAAGTGAGAGTCCAATCCGAAGGGAACAAACCTGTTCAGTTTGAAGGGCACTGCAAACAGCATAGGGAATAAGGGAGAATCGATACATCACTTCACAGGAAGTGGAGAGGGAAAATCACCCAACTGTCATTGCGCACCGCGTCACCAGTTAGAACTAATGATGGAGAATTTCTCACAATTCTGAGGTTATATCTTGCCATTCTTTTTTCTCAAAATTGTGAGTTTAAGAAAATCAGTTGTGAGTTTATAACTTGCAGTTGTAAGAAGAAAAGTCTGAACTGTGAGATGTAAACTCACAACTGCGTGAAAGTCTGAATTGTGAGATAAAAATTCTTAATTACACAAAGTCAATTATTTGGCCAGTTATGTATATATTTTTTCCTAAGATATTGTTCAAGGTTTCCTCCATGGACTATTTGCACCAGAGAGTGCACAGACAAAGTTTTAATCAAGTCTTATACTTTATTGGAGCTTTAAGTAAAACATAACAAGTGTGGTGGTAAAATTATATTAACAGTGTACACTTGCCGATAAACCATAAATAGTGCACAATTGCTTTTTCAGATATAAATGTTTCACATGAAAACACACCACAAACATCAAATGAAAAGTCCAATCTACATAAAACAGGTGTGATCTTTTATCTTTCAAAGGATGAAGGTGTATTTAAATTCCACTTACAGAACATCAACATGACTAAATGTAAAAATTGCAAAATGCAAAAAAAATATAATAAGACTAGTAATGAGAAAACAAATATAGGAAATTTTGAAAATTAGGATTTTCCACCAGTTCGCATGGATACTGGAGACTATCCCAGTTTTATGGTCAGCAGGGACTCAAAACATTGACCTTGATGTGAGGTGACATTTCTACCCACAGAATGTGTATACTTTGATAGTGCTATACCAGCTCTCTTCAGGCGCTTTAGTTGCTCTCTCAGTTCTTTCCTCTTACGTACAATACCAGAATCTTCTTGGAGCAGCATTCCTGGATTGTTCCTTCCAATCATGATAAGCATTGCACTCTGAAGCTGAGAGATGTACTCGTCCAGCATGTGATACCGGACTATCAGTGGAACTTGATTAGCCAGACGTTCAGAGGTAATCTACAAATACATACAAATTACATTCAAATTTAAAAAGGCAATATTTGTCACAAGACTTGCCTACAGAAATGGCCTTGTGCATGTAAAATATGAACTAAGATTCTTTAATCTTTAAAGATGATGTGTTGTTGTTGTTTTTTTCTTTTATCCCACATTAATGTGACAAATCCATTAAATGCTATTGGAAGTAGTAAGGTGTTTAGAAATTGAGCAGTTTGCAGAGAAATGATTGTTTGGAGTTTTTGAAATTTAGAAACAATCTTTATTAGTGCAATTATGTTAGGTGCCACAAGTGGCACAGAGACTACACACTTCACACTTTATTGAACAAAGATTACTTACTTAAAAGGCATACAAACCGTTAAATAGGTGATGAGATGGTATGCCATGTCACGTACATCTGGATTGACAAATGATGCCAGTAGCCCTTGACCAGATGATGATTTTTTTTTTACATTGTATTGCTGGTTACTGTATAGATCATCTTGGGAATAAACAATCTTCTCCATCTTAAACTGTGAACGTATTTTCTCCTCGGCTTTCTGAAACTGCTCATCAAGAAAATGATCAGTTGGCTCTTTCGCAGCCCTCACCAGGTCAGATAAGCCGTTAAAATGAGTGTTAACGATATGGTCCACAGAGGCATGAACAATGACTGTAAATTAAAAAAAAAAGACAAGAAAACAGGAGTCAGTCAGAGGAGGTAAAACACTATCCTACATGCATAATTGCGACTAACTTTATGCATTCATGTGATTTTATCAATTGTTCTGAAATACAGTTGTTATTTTTCTTGTACATTAGTAAAAAATAAAAATTGAGTGCACGGAAAACCATCTTGAAACATGGCCGTTCACCTGTGACATCTTTGAGCAGCTTTAAAGCAGGTTCCTCTAGCTCCTCAATGTATTCCTTGACAATGCTCTCAAAAGTTCTATAGTTTGAAAATCCAGGAAGCTCCATTCCTCTATGAGTCTTCACATACTCTGCTACCTCAACTCTGAGGGTATCCTCCGCTTGAGAGAAAAGACAGACAAAATCAGGAAGAATACAACCACTGGCTTATCGGACATGAAACTTACATGCAAACGGCATAAATATGCCTTAAAGAGAAAGGACAAAATTCAGAGAAAATAATTAAAGAAAAGGCTGAATTGCACAAAACAAGCATCAATAATAGTATTTCATCCCAGATACAAACGGTTGTATCTGTGAGTTTATTTTATTATAAACTCACACTTATTGGCTTTGGCATTCAGGGCGTATTTCCAATTTTGAAATTCCTCCCTGATTTTGGAGAAGACCCTTGTGTTTGAATTTTTTACTTCTTCTTCTGCCCTCTTTACTTTTTCAAGGGCATCGTTGAACTGGCGAATTTTCTACAGAGCACAAAATCTCATAAAGTTACAAATATGAAAACAAATAAAAACATTGCTGGGGTGGAACATATACAATTTTTACATATAAAAAACTTTGCTTCAGTGCAAACTGGAAGATATGAAAGTGCAATGTATATAAAGCAAGTATATTGTTTTCATGCTGTATATGTACTGTAAAATAGACTTTATTCAAGTGGTCAAAATGCAAACTTGATAATGTAAAAACGTCTATACACAATAGGGTGAAATCAGTAGGTATGGTAACCAGTAACAATAATTTGAAACAAATATAACGTAATTTCATAGAAAATTCTGAAGTTTAGCTGGGCAGCCCCATGTGAGATTACAATTATGGAAAATAATATTTTTGGACACTGAAGCATACACCAAATGTGTGACCCCATTTTACCGTAACCAGAAATTTCATCTTCTCATATTCATCGAGAGGAATTCCATCACCCAGTGCTCCAAGATCCACAGACGTCTTCTCTAATTTTGTGTCAAGTTGTTTCTGCAAGTCTGGCAGTGTTTTCTAAAAGTAAAGAAATAAGATGTACCCAATTCTGACTTTACTCCAGACTTCTTTTCTTTAATAATAATAATAATAATAATAATAATAACAACATTTTATTTAAGGTGCCTTTCAGATCACTCAAGGTCAACGTACTTCAGGAGCAATAAATAAAACAACAATAAATAACAATGTCAATGAACCATAAAAAGAGAAGCAGCAGTTACAAAAATGACAACAATAAAATAAGAAAAAAGCAAGAAATGCTAGATTTGAGTGCAGACAGTAATCATGTAGGATAAGCTATTCTGAATAAGTGAGTTTTGAGTTTAACTTCGAATTGGGATAACGAGTCTACGTTACGGATGTTAGCTGGGAGGGAATTCCAAAGACAAGGAGCAGTATGGCTCAAGACTCTATGACCCATAGTGGTTAAACAAGCCAGGGGTGAATGGAGGAGACCCAATGAAGAGGAACGAAGAGTTCGAGAAGGAGTGTAGGGCTGGATGAGGTCTGAGAAGTAAGGTAGAGCAAGGTTATGAAGAGTTTTGTAAGTGAGAAGAAGAATTATAAATTCAGAAAAATGCGGAATTTGATTGGAAGCCAATGAAGCTGTTGAAGAGATGGAGTAATGTGTTGTATAGATGGAGTCTGGGTTATGATACAAGCAGCAGAATTCTGAATCAGCTGGAGTTTGTGGAGAAGCCTGTGTGGTAAACCAAATAAAAGTCAACGTAAATAGTCAATGTAGTCATATCCCTGTTGAAAAAAACAGCATATGCTGATTAGGTATGTTTTGAAGTATGTAAGCTGGTTTGAGCTGGTTTAAGATGGTCATGTGCTGGTCCTAAGCTGGTCTTAAGCAACTAGCTCCTGTTCAGGACCAGCTTAAACCAGCTCTGGACCAGCTTAAGCCGGCCCATGACCAGCTAAGAACCAGCTTAAACCAGCTGCCATGCTTCAAAACATACCTAACAGCATATGCTGTTTTTTTTTTCAACAGGGATACTCTGTACTGTGTCAATGTTTCTGCTGAATTTCATGTAACTTTGTATACGCACAATAATGTGTTCAACCAATTCTTTTGTGAGTCTTTCTGCAAGATGGGGTATTGTAGCTTTTCCTTCTTCAAGAAGAGACCTGTAAGGAAAGAAGTCATTTGAATAATAAGAAGCTGTTGGTCGAATGACCAATACATATATTAGACTATATCTCATGACCATCCTGCCTACATTTTCTGAGAGAATTTCTTATAATCAGTTTCACTTCTTGCCTGAAATGAGCATGTTCATTAAAAAAATGTCTTTCTTTTTCCAGAGCTTTGTCCAGATCAAGTTTGTCATTGATGTCATTCTGTCCTCGGCATTTAACAATCATGTAGCCCTTCTTCAGTTTTATTACTTCATTATTCACTGTTCTGACCACCGTCTCCTCCATGCCTTTGTCCACTAAGTCCGGTTTAGTCAGAATACCTGCAGATTGAATATTTGTCTATTTCAAGAAAACATGAACAACATATTTGACAATAATCCACTTATTCAGTGAGTAACCTATATAGAATGTTACAAACCCAAAGTCCTTTCTCCAGTTGAATCCACGTTGAATGCCATCTGCAGTGCCTCAGTGGTGACGATGTCAATGTTTGCAGGCACCACAACCAAACTGATGGTCTCTTGTCTTTGAATGAACTTTTCAATTAGACATTTTATCTGTTACAGAAAACCAAAATGACTGAATGCAATACTGCAAGGATCAATGGGGCTAAAGTAGTATCTTTACAAAATCTTTGAATGCTGTAAACATTTCCATACACAAATTGCATCTTACTTGTTTGTCAATGTCTTTTGGCTGGTTGGCAGTGGCAACTCTAGCAA
This sequence comes from Spinibarbus caldwelli, assembly GCA_039654775.1. Classification (NCBI taxonomy): domain Eukaryota; kingdom Metazoa; phylum Chordata; class Actinopteri; order Cypriniformes; family Cyprinidae; genus Spinibarbus; species Spinibarbus caldwelli. Next base: position 12,260,689 of record CM077253.1, on the reverse strand, counting down.
TGCCTGGCAGGTCAATGAGAGTAAGGTCAGGAACGTTACATGACTGGATCTCCAGAGTGATCATCTCATGACTGATCCCTTCTCCGTTTCCTGCCAATACTCCCTGAGCTACAAAACAATACAATGACACAATCATCCCACAGATGAAATATTCTAAAAACTCACATGACATTAAAGTTCTCAATGAACTGTATATTAATACACTTTAATGTGGAATAATACCGACCATATATGACAGCATTCTCTATTTCCGCTGGGTCCTTTAGTGTCTTTGTCTGATCCTTATATGACAGCAATCCACTCCAGTCTTTGTCCTTTGTAATTTTCTTCAGTTTCAGTACCAGAGGACAGCGTGTCACAATACCTGTATTTAGCATACTAGATGGTCAGCTGAACAACACCTTTATATTCAGACTAACAAATAATGAAAGAGAAAACAGGTATTTCCCCTCCGCAGTGTAATGTAACTACTGTGCTTATATTACCTGTTCCCCTAGGCAGCGCCACTCCAGACAAAGCTTCCAACACAGAACTCTTTCCTGAACTCTGATCACCAATGACAGCAATAGCTGGCAGGTTCAGGTCCTTTTCAAGACCTAATGACCTGAGAGAGTCCACTAGGTCAATACATGGACGCACCTTCTCTTCATAGAGCTGGCTCAGACCACTACTTTCAGACATGTCTGCAAAATATAACCAAGAGCCAGAGTTTTGTATTATGTGGTATTTTATTTAAGCAAAAAGTACTAGATGTTGTGCTATAGCAGGGGTGTCCAGACCTGTTCCTGGAGGGTCACTGTCCTGCAGAGTTAATTAAAAACACCTGAACTATAGCCATTTAAGGTTTTCAGGATCACTAGGTCCAATCCCAAATGGCACCCTAAACCCTTGCGGACTTCTTCTAAGTCCACACTTTCATGACATAGTGCTGCTTTGACTGTTCGATAGAAGTCTGCTCAGAGCTCGCATCAGGCCCAATCCCAAACGGCACCCTAAAACTTGCAGACTTCGTCTGAATCCTCACTTTTGTAACATAATACTGTTTTGGCTGTCACCTTAGTGTGGTCTCAGCATAAGTGTTCATTGAGGGCTCATAGCGGCTGCAAAGAGGGTACTCACAAGCACCCTTGTGAAAGCTAAAATAATGAATGGAACACCCTACTTTCTTGTGGACTTAATGGACACATGCATGTGTTGGTGATTGTAAGTCCTCAAGACCACAAGTGCACATGAAATGTGCCATTTGGGATTGGGCCTCAGTGGAGGCTCGGCAGAAGTGGGCATTGAGGGTGCATAGTGGCCGGCTGGCCGCAAAGGGGGTGCTTTTGAGCAGCCTTCTGAAAGTTAAATTGATAAATTCTACACCCTACAGTCTCATGGACTTAACGGACACATGTATGGGGTGGCCATTGTAAGTTTGCAAGACAGCAAGTGCACACGATGTGTGCCATTAGGGATTGGGCCCTAGAAACTTCCAGACATTTAGAAAACTTGCACTTTCCCCACAGTCCCTTAAGCTTTCCACTTCGCCAAGAGCAAGCCAAGCGATGGCTTTTGAGGAAAATAATGAAAAGCATTGTTAAAAGGGGTAAATCTTACTTCATATTTTTGTTTTGTTTCTAACATGAATGTTAAAAGGATAACATAGCATTTTGTGAAATACAAGGTGGTAAAGTGGGTACAGTTGATACACCCTTTATAGGTCGCTATGTATGCAGTAACAGTTCAATCATAGAAAATAAAATGCATATTCAGAGGCTGTGTGTGTGTGTGTGTGTGTGTGTCTGTATGTGTGTACCTGTTTGCATGTGTGTTAGGCAATGTAGTCAGTAAGTGGTCTTTCTCTGTTTCTGTTTTTGTTGTTTTCCATTACTATTTATATTGTTATTTGTTATGTTTACATTTGTAATGTTTACCATATCGTTTTCCAGTGGTAAATATTTTGTTCCTATTTTGTTTAACTGAATCTGAATTAAATAAAGCAAATAAATAAATCTGAATTTAAAAAAATGGCACAACTGTAATTTATTACATTTGCAAAAAAAAATAAATAAATTGGTTAGCCAGCTTTAGAGCATTAAGAATAGGTATCCGTACCATGGTACTTTTTCAGCTGTACACTATATGGGTACAGCTGAGACAAAAATGCACCTTATGTTTATGAGCTAATTGTGGAACATATAAACTACTCATGGCTATTATCAATTTATGATATTTTAGTACATAAGCAAAACAAATATCATGTGAAAAATCACTTCATTTCAGCATTTAGTTTTTGTGTAGTGATTAAAAAGCAGCAAGTGTCTCTATTGTACTCAGTCCACCCTACAAAGCATGACATTTTTTTTCAAGTTTTCCCATGAAAGACTTAAGCCTACAGGGAGAGAATTGAATTAAGCTGAAGAGAAGGAAGCAGGTACTCACTCAGTTCACCAACGGGTCCTTTGTGAGATGCTCTGAGAGGCTGATCGAGTTATAAACGTTTAGGTTTCACTTTCATTCACTCTTAAAGCAGGATTACAGGAAATTCTGGTGCACACAATAAAATGTATTTTTTAGTAAAATAATATGGTTATCATGCTTTCATTTCATGGTTTCATGCATGGGGCTGTTTTTTCAATTATCAATTAATTTCCAATGTTAACTGTTGCAGATCATTGTAAGTTTCACATTATTCACAGTAAGTTTTAAATTTACTCGATCCATGTGATTTCGGAAATATACAAGTCAGGGCCTGAGTGGGACCCATTTTCAGCCTGGGAGTTTCCAGTTTTTTTGTTTTTTGTTTTTTACAGTCGTTAGGACACATTTCTCAATACTTAAGTCATTTCTTTTAAACTCTTCACACAGTTCCCCTAACCAAATTTCAGCTTGGCACAGCAGTTAATTTCACATTCAAAATGCACTAAAACTACCAAAAACATTTCATACATGTCTCAAATCAACTCATTCTTCCATAGCACTAGCAAAGGCTTTCAACCAATGAACACACTTTGTCACTCATAAAACACTGACCTAAAAACACTAACAACAAGTAGTATTATACAATGTTTGCTTTTGTAACATTACATAGTTCATGTTTTCATTACAGTACAAATTCATTCCTAAGTTTTCCACTGGAAACAGGTGCAAACTGGCTTGTAGGTACATAGAGTTTTGCCTTTATTTTGTCTGAGTGAGAAAAGAATTTCTGTAATTTGAATGATGTAGTTATTGAATGCACTTTGTGCCAAAGCAATGATAAATGATACACAGTTTAGCCCACATAGACTGATGTTGTGCTCGCTGTGTGAAGAGTTTTGAAAAAGTGACCCAAGTATTGAGAAATGTGTGATTATTTCATAAGGGGGTTTGGTTGTCACAGGTGGGAGTAGAGGTTGCATTAAACAACAGTCATTAACTGAGTTTTTTAAAAAAAAAAAAAAAACATTGACTGGTAATTCAGAAAAGTGTGTGTGTGTGTGTGTGTGGCACTTTTTAATGCACAGCATAAGTATCTGATGCACTGCTTTAAATAAAAAGTAAAGATGTGTGGTTTGTTACTTTAGTTAAGTCATGCTATAGTGTAACACACATCCTTTATGGGAGTGTGTGGAGAGGAAGTGGGGGAGAAATCATGTAGCACATGAGTGATTAATGTATCTATGAAATATTATGGTAACACTTCACAATAAGCTTCATTAGTTAACATTAGTTAATTCATTAACTAACATTACCTAACATTGAGCAATAGCCTACATTTGTTACAATTAGTTAATAAAATACATTCACAATACAGCACACCCTCTCTTACCTTATTGCTTACATAAAGAATTATAGAGAATACTCTGATCTCTATGCTTAATAGATGCTTCTCTGTGTATAGAGGTTACTGTGGAAACAGCTCTATTTCTGCTGTTCCATAAGCACCACCTGCTGTCAGACAGTGGATTTATGCTTTTATTCAATCTGTCTGCTGTTTTTGTTCATACCAATGCAAAAATTGGACCAAATGTTTGTTGTAAGGCTTAACCAGTAGTTAAAAAAAAAACAAACAAAAAAAAAAACTATTGTGCATTCTAAAAATTTCAACACTTTGGATAATAAGGTAGCCTATGCAGAATTGTTTATGGAGCAGATCAAATGCTTATAATGTATCATTTTGACTCATCCTTTTCTTAAAAAAAAAAAAATTTAAAGGCTGCAATGTAAGGTTTATCATTCTAGTCAAGTCAAGTCACCTTTATTTATATAGCGCTTTTAACAATACAGATTATAGTATTAAATAGAAAAATAGTGTGTCAATAATGCAAAAGGACAACAGTAAACACTCAATTAAAGTCAGTTCATCATTGATTCAGTGATGTCATCGTCCAGCTCAGTTGAGTTCAAATAGTGTCTGTGCTATCAAGTTGACGATATCGCTGGAAATTAAGTGTCCCCAACTAAGCAAGCCAGAGGCGACAGTGGCAAGGAACCAAAACTCCATCTGTGACAAAAATGGAGAAAAAAACCTTGGGAGAAACCAGGCTCAGTTGGGGGGCCAGTTCTCCTCTGGCCAGACGAAACCAGCAGTTTAATTCCAGGCTGCAGCAAAGTCAGATTGTGCAGAGGAGTCATCTGGTTTCTGTGGTCTTGTGCCAATGACCATCTAGGAGATGAGGTCTTTACTGGGGATGTCTCTGGGGCTCATCTAGTTGACATGGTCTCCGCTGACATTCAGGGCTGTAGAGGTCATGTCTAGGTGCTGCTCCATCATCTGGACTGGATATGGACTGGATCCATATGACTGCAGTGTATTCTATGAAACTTTTTTTCTATAGGCGCTTTCACATCGGAGGAACCTTTTCATGGTTCCTAGAACTATTGGCAGAAGTTCCTGCTGGCTGGAACTAATTTAGCAGTTTTATAGGAACCACCAGTGACGTACGTGTATGCTGATTCACTAAACGCATACAAAACACCGGCTACCTGGAATTTTTAAAAAGCCATGTAAAAATATTTACTCCACGAACATGGAAAACAGTGATAATGGCATTTACCTGTTGTTTGCAGCGTTTTGTTTTTTTCTCAGCATCGATGAAATGAAAGTCGTCATTGGAGATTTAGTCAGAAAGGGCACTTTAGTATTGGCAATTAAAAAGGCATGGGCTTGATTTATTTGCGCGAACAATTACTATCAAAACAGCTACAAAAGTAAAAGCAAAGGAGTTTGTATTCAAAGTCAAAAAGCAAACACACTAGACCAATTTTTTGTTTTAAAAAAGGATCTCAGATGTGTGTATCTTCTAAATTCTGCTGATAATTGCATTACTTCTCTAACATTACACTTAATTTCAGTTTCAACTAATAGAAATTAACTTCTGCTTAGTTATCATCTCTTTCTCTTCCACTTTGAGAATATAATGCATATTTAAGGTAACAATGCAATACATAATATCATATTATTAACATTAATGATATGACAATATCTGTAGTCAATACTGAATAAATGGGAGGGGGAAATCCTACCCATGCATACCCAGCTAGGAAAGAAATGATAAAAGCACTGATGTTCATATACTGAAGTGGTATTCAGGAACTGTGAATAAATTACAGAACAAATTACTGGGTTAATGCTGTCAATACAGAAAACAAAACCAATGCGCCACTGTCCCTGCATGATGGGCCAAAGTATCGGCCCCAAAGTGTGTTGGCCCACCGAAAAAATGCCATATATGCTAGATGGCCAGTCCGCCCCTTGTGGACACCTTCTTATCCTACATTTAAATGACCATCTGAAATGTTAATTTTGAGAAATTCTGCCCTTTGCAGCACATGTCATTGGTTTTAATGTTATATAGCATTTTTAACAATACAGATTATAGTATTAAATAGAAAAATAGTGTGTCAATAATGCAAAAGGACAACAGTAAACACCCAATTAAAGTCAGTTCATCATTGATTCAGTGATGTCACCATCCAGCTCATTTGAGTTCAAATAGTGTCTGTGCTATCAAGATAACGATATCGCTGGAAATTAAGTTTCCCCAACTAAGCAAGCCAGAGGCGACAGTGGCAAGGAACCAAACCTCCATCTGTGACAAAAATGAAGAAAAAAACATTGGGAGAAACCAGACTCAGCTGGGGGGCCAGTTCTCCTCTGGCCAGACGAAACCAGCAGTTTAATTCCAGGCTGCAGCAAAGTCAGATTGTGCAGAGGAGTCATCTGGTTCCTGTGGTCTTGTGCCAATGACCATCTAGGAGATGAGGTCTTTACTGGGGATGTCTCTGGGGCTCATCTAGTTGACATGGTCTCCGCTGACATTCAGGGCTGTAGAGGTCATGTCTAGGTGCTGCGCCATCATCTGGACTGGATATGGACTGGATCCATGTGACTGCAGTGTATTCTATGAAACTTTTTTTCTACAGGCACTTTCACATCGGAGGAACCTTTTCATGGTTTCTAGAACTATTGGCAGAAGTTCCTGCTGGCTGGAACTAATTTAGCACCTACTTCCGAGTAGGTTTTAAAACAGTTCTATAGGAACTACCAGTGACGTACGTTGTACGTGTATGCTGATTCGCCAAACGCATACAAAACACCGGCTACCTGGAATTTTTAAAAAGCCATGTAAAAATATTTACTCCACGAACATGGAAAACAGTGATAATGGCATTTACCTGTTGTCTGCAGCGTTTTGTTTTTTTCTCAGCATCGATGATATGAAAGTCATCATTGGAGATTTAGTCAGAAAGGGCACTTTAGCATTGGCAATTAAAGAGGCATGGGCTTGATTTATTTGCGCGAACAATTACTAGCAAAACAGCTACAAAAGTAAAAGCAAAGGAGTTTGTATTCATAGTCAAAAAGCAAACACACTAGACCAATTTTTTGTTTTAAAAAAGGACCTCAGATGTGTGTATCTTCTAAATTCTGCTGATAATTGCATTACTTCTCTAACATTACACTTAATTTCAGTTTCAACTAATAGAAATTAACTTCTGCTTAGTTATCATCTCTTTCACTTCCACTTTGAGAATATAATGCATATTTAAGGTAACAATGCAATACATAATATCATATTATTAACATTAATGATATGACAATATCTGTAGTCAATATTGAATAAATGGGAGGGGGAAATCCTGCCCATGCATACCCAGCTAGGAAAGAAATGATAAAAGCACTGATGTTCATATACTGAAGTGGTATTCAGGAACTGTGAATAAATTACAGAACAAATTACTGGGTTAATGCTGTCAATACAGAAAACAAAACCAATGCGCCGCTGTCCCAGCATGATGGGCCAAAGAATCGGCCCCAAAGTGCGTTGGCCCACCGAGAAAATGCCATGTATGCTAGATGGCCAGTCCGCCCCTGGTGGACACCTTCTTATCCTACATTTAAATGACCATCTGAAATGTTAATTTTGAGAAATTCTGCCCTTTGCAGCACATGTCATTGGTTTTAATGTTATGGCTGATCAGTGTGATTTGTTTTTCTACTAAAAACACTGACAGACATATAAACTATTACATTTACATTTACATTTTCACACAGATCTTCAACAGATCTCTGGAGCTGTGCGAAGTCCCCTCATGCTTCAAACGCTCCACCATCATCCCCGTCCCAAAGAAACCCAAAATTACTGGACTTAATGACTACAGACCTGTGGCTTTAACATCTGTGGTCATGAAGTCATTTGAAAGACTGGTTTTGGCTTATCTGAAGTCCTCCACTGGACCCTTACTGGACCCCCTGCAGTTTGCCTACAGAGCAAACAGGTCTGTGGATGATGCAGTCAACATGGGACTGTACTTCATCCTCCAGCATCTGGACAGACCAGGGACTTATGTGAGGATCCTGTTCGTAGACTTCAGCTCCGCTTTTAACACCATCATCCCGGACACCCTTCAGAACAAACTAACTCAGCTCTCCGTCCCCACCTCCGTCTGTCAGTGGATCACCAGCTTCCTGACAGACAGGCAGCAGCTAGTGAGGCTGGGAAAATACACATCCAGCACCCGCACCATCAGCACTGGAGCTCCTCAGGGCTGTGTTCTCTCCCCACTGCTCTTCTCCCTGTACACTAATGACTGCACCTCTAAAGACCCCTCTGTCAAGCTCCTGAAGTTTGCAGACGACACCACACTGATCGGCCTCATCCAGGACAGTGACGAGTCTGCCTACAGACAGGAGGTTAAGGAGCTGGCTGTCTGGTGCAGTCTTAACAACCTGGAGCTCAACACGCTCAAAACTGTGGAGATGATCGTGGACTTCAGGAGGAACCCCTCTGCACTCCCCCCCTCACCATCATGAACAGCACTGTGACTGCAGTGGAGTCATTCAGATTCCTGGGCACCACCATCTCCCAGGACCTGAAGTGGGACAATCACATAGACTCCATTGTGAAAAAGGCCCAGCAGAGGTTGTACTTCCTTCGCCAGCTAAGGAAGTTCAACCTGCCACAGGACTTGCTGAATCAGTTCTACTCCGCCATCATTGAATCCGTCCTCTGCACTTCAATAACTGTCTGGTTCAGCTCAGCTACCAAATCTGACCTCAGAAGACTACAGAGGGTAGTCCGGACTGCTGAGCGAATCATTGGTACAACCCTCCCCACTCTCCAAGAACTGTACTCATCCAGAGTGAGCAAAAGGGCTGGTAAAATCACTCTGGACCCCTCACATCCAGCACACTCCCTCTTTGAACTGTTACCGTCTGGTCGACGCTACAGATCTCTGAGCACCAGAACGACCAGACACAGGAACAGTTTCTTCCCTCAGGCAATCCATCTCATGAACACTTGACATTAAAAGTGGAACACACAACACTATTGTAATTTATTTATTCAACACACATACTTATTTTTTCATTTCAGATTTGCACATATTAGACCTGTACACCATAATTGTCTATATTATATATTGTGTTTTTGCTATTTGTACATTGCCTATTTGTATATTATTCTTTTATTATCTGTGTCCTGTCCTGTTGCTGTCTTTCTGTTGCACTGTAGAGCTTCTGTCACAAAAACAAATTCCTCGTATGTGTAAGCATACCTGGCCAATAAAGCTCATTCTGATTTAGTCATTTTGCAGACGCTTTTATCCAAAGCGACTTACAATTGGGGAATACATAAAGCGATTCATCTTGAAGAGGCAATCAGACAGAGGAAGTGCTCGTAACAACAAGTCTCAGGCATTGTTCAAATAAGTACAAGCTAGAAAGGAAAGAAATAAGTAAGGAGAAAGAATTTTTTTTTTTTTTTTTTAAAGTTTAGGATGAAGTCAAGTAGTGCTGAAAGAGATGAGTTTTCAGTTGTTGTTTGAAGATTGATAGGGATCCAGCATTCCGGATAGGGGTGGGAAGATCATTCCACCAGCCAGGAATGGTGAACGAGAATGTTCTGGAGAGTGATTTTGAGCCTCTCTGTGATGGTACCACGAGGCGTCGCTCACTAGCAGATCTCAGACTTCTGGAGGGGGTGTAGATTCGTAATAGTGGGTGGAAGTAGGCGGGTGCTGAGCCTGTGGTTGTTCTATATGCAAGCATCAGTGTCTTGAACTTGATCCGAGCTGCAACTGGTAGCCAGTGCAAGGAGATAAAGAGAGGTGTAACATGGGCTCTTTTGGGCTCATTGAAGACCAGACGTGCCGCTGCATTCTGAATCATTTGTAGAGGTTTGATTGTGTTTGATGGAAGTCCAGCCAGAAGAGCATTGCAGTAGTCCAGCCTAGAAATGACAAGGGCCTGGACAAGAAGTTGTGCACCATGCTCTGTCAGAAAGGGCCTGATTTTTCTGATGTTGTGTAGTGCAAACCTGCAAGATCAGAATCAGAATCAGAATCAGAATGAGCTTTATTGGCCAGGTATGCTTACACATACGAGGAATTTGTTTTTGTGACAGAAGCTCTACAGTGCAACAGAAAGACAGCAACAGGACAGGGCACAGATAATAAAAGAATAATTTACAAATAGGCAATGTACAAATAGCAAAAACACAATATATAGACAATTATGGTGTACAGGTCTAATATGTGCAAATCTGAAATGAAAAAAATAAGTATGTGTGTTGAATAAATAATTTATAATAGTGTTGTGTGTTCCACTTTTAATGTCAAGTGTTCATGAGATGGATTGCCTGAGGGAAGAAACTGTTCCTGTGTCTGGTCGTTCTGGTGCTCAGAGCTCTGTAGCGTCGACCAGACGGTAACAGTTCAAAGAGGGAGTGTGCTGGATGTGAGGGGTCCAGAGTGATTTTGCCAGCCCTTTTGCTCACTCTGGATGAGTACAGTTCTTGGAGAGTGGGGAGGGTTGTACCAATGATTCGCTCAGCAGTCCGGACTACCCTCTGTAGTCTTCTGAGGTCAGATTTGGTAGCTGAGCTGAACCAGACAGTTATTGAAGTGCAGAGGACGGATTCAATGATGGCGGAGTAGAACTGACTCAGCAAGTCCTGTGGCAGGTTGAACTTCCTTAGCTGGCGAAGGAAGTACAACCTCTGCTGGGCCTTTTTCACAATGGAGTCTATGTGATTGTCCCACTTCAGGTCCTGGGAGATGGTGGTGCCCAGGAATCTGAATGACTCCACTGCAGTCACAGTGCTGTTCATGATGGTGAGTGGGGGGAGTGCAGAGGGGTTCCTCCTGAAGTCCACGATCATCTCCACAGTTTTGAGCGTGTTGAGCTCCAGGTTGTTAAGACTGCACCAGACAGCCAGCTCCTTAACCTCCTGTCTGTAGGCAGACTCGTCACCGTCCTGGATGAGGCCGATCAGTGTGGTGTCGTCTGCAAACTTCAGGAGCTTGACAGAGGGGTCTTTAGATGTGCAGTCGTTAGTGTACAGGGAGAAGAGCAGTGGGGAGAGAACACAGCCCTGAGGAGCTCCAGTGCTGATCGTACGAGTGCTGGATGTGTATTTTCCCAGCCTCACTAGCTGCTGCCTGTCTGTCAGGAAGCTGGTGATCCACTGACAGACGGAGGTGGGCACGGCGAGCTGAGTTAGTTTATTCTGAAGGGTGTCCGGGATGATGGTGTTAAAAGCGGAGCTGAAGTCTACGAACAGGATCCTCACATAAGTCCCTGGTCTGTCCAGATGCTGCAGGATGAAGTGCAGTCCCATGTTGACTGCATCATCCACAGACCTGTTTGCTCTGTAGGCAAACTGCAGGGGGTCCAGTAAGGGTCCAGTGGAGGACTTCAGATAAGCCAAAACCAGTCTTTCAAATGACTTCATGACCACAGATGTTAGAGCCACAGGTCTGTAGTCATTAAGTCCAGTAATTTTGGGTTTCTTTGGGACGGGGATGATGGTGGAGCGTTTGAAGGATGAGGGGACTTCGCACAGCTCCAGAGATCTGTTGAAGATCTGTGTGAAGATGGGGGCCAGCTGGTCAGCACAGATTTTTAGGCAGGCTGGTGACACACCGTCTGGGCCTGGTGCTTTCCTTCTTTTGTTCTTCCTGAAGACCTGGCGCACCTCATCTTCGCTGATCTGAATTGCAGGTGTGGGGGAGACGGGGGTTGCTGGAGGTGTGAATGGTTGTGTGAATGGTTGTGTGGAGAGGTGTTCAGGGCGGGTGTGGGGTGTTTTTTCAAACCTGCAATAGAACTCGTTCAGGCCGTCTGCCAGGTGTTGATTCTCCAGAGTGCTGGGGGATGGTGACTTGTAACTGGTGATTTCTTTCAAACCTTTCCACACTGAAGCAGAATCACTGGAAGAGAATTTTTTCCTTAGCTTGCCGGAATAATTCCTCTTTGCCACTCTGATCTCCTTTTCCAGTGTGTATTTGGCCTGTTTATACAAGACTTTATCCCCCTTTCTGTAAGCATCTTCTTTGGCCTGACGGAGCTGTCTGAGTTTTGCAGTGAACCATGGTTTGTCGTTGTTGTAAGTTAGATGAGTCTTGGTAGGAATGCACACATCCTCACAGAAACTGATGTAAGATGTTACAGTCTCTGTGAGCTCATCCAGATCATTTGCGGCAGCTTCAAAAACAGTCCAATCAGTAAGGTCGAGACAGGCTTGTAAATCCCACTCTGTTTCATTAGTCCATCTTTTAACAGTTCTTAATTCAGGTTTTCCAGATTTGAGTTTCTGCCTGTAGGTCGGTATAAGATGAACCAAACAGTGATCAGAGAGTCCTAAAGCTGCTCGTGGAACAGAGTGATATGCGTCCTTTATCGCTGTGTAACAGTGATCCAATATATTACTGTCTCTGGTGGGACATGTAACATGCTGTCTGTATTTTGGCAGTTCACGGGAGAGATTTGCTTTATTAAAGTCCCCGAGAATGATTAAAACAGAGTCCGGGTGTTGTTGTTCTGTGTCTGTGATCAGATCAGCTAGTTTCTGTAAAGCGGAGCTCACGTGCGCTTGCGGTGGAATGTAAACACTCACGAGAATGAACGAGTGAATCTCCCGCGGCGAGTAGAAAGGCTTGCAGTTAATGAAGAGCGTTTCTAGATCAGAACAGCACATCTTCTTTAACACAGTTACATCTGTACACCACCTCTCATTGATGTAAAAGCACGTCCCGCCGCCGCGTGATTTCCCCGTTGATTCTGCCTCCCGATCCGCTCTAAACAGCTGAAAGCTCGGAAGATGTAACGCGCTGTCCGGAATGGCGTCGTTCAGCCAGGTTTCCGTGAAACACAGAGCAGCAGAGTTTGAAAAGTCCCTGTTTGTCCGGGAGAGCAGAAGGAGTTCGTCCGTTTTGTTGGGTAGAGAGCGGAGATTCGCCAGATGGATGCTAGGCAACGCCGTTCTAAATCCTCGCTGTCTGAGCTTCACGAGCGCGCCGGCTCGCTTCCCCCGTCTGCACGTCCTGAAGCGTTTGACCAGAGCTACGGCTCCGCCAACAACAATGTCCAGCAAAACGTCCGAATAATCAAAAACCGGTAAAAGATTCTGTGGTGTGTTCTGCCGAATGTTCAGCAGATCATCCCTGGTAAAAACCATGTGCCTGTATGATGGGACCCAGTGATGTCGTGTATGTGGAGAAGAGGAGTGGTCCAAGAACCGATCCCTGAGGAACCCCAGTGACCAGTTGATGTGCTTTGGATACCTCCCCTCCCCAGGCCACCCTGAAAGACCTACCAGTGAGATAGGATTCAAACCAGCGAAGTGGAATCCCAGTGATGCCCAGAGATGAGAGGGTAGACAGGAGGATCTGATGATTAACAGTGTCAAACGCAGCAGATAGATCCAGCAGAATGAGGACTGCAATAAGACTGCAATATTATATCCAGCAGAATGAGGACTGCAATAGGACTGCAATATTAATCTTGCAATAAAGTAAATCAGGACAAAGGCATTTCTTGATGCAGTGGATAAGTCAAAGGAGAGCACAATGCATTGAACAATAGTCTTGATCAATAGACGGTAATTCATTTTAAATTAAATTAATGCATGCTATGCCTTTCCCATTGTGTCACAGTGCACACAAGGGAATCAAGGAGACGAGAGGTAAACTTAAATAAACAGTCTTTAATCCATACTTGACAGGCAAAACAAGGCAAGGACTGAGACACACAGGAACACAGGGAGTGTAACAAATAGACCAGACGAAAACAAACTGAACAGGCAGGAACTAAATACACAGGTTAATTCTAGATAATTAATAAAACACAGCTGAAGACTAATAAACTAATCAAGAACAAGAAACAGGAAAAACCAAATAAGGGCATACAAGAGGGAAACCAAAGTCCTGGGGAGCACATAGACAGAAAATTGAACACAAAATGAACACAAGCCTGACATTACTCCCCCCTCCCGGAAGGCGCATCCACGCGACTCCTAACATCCAACGGGGAGGGGGGGTGGGCACTCTGGAGGCCCCTCAGGACAGGATACACAGGCGGACGGTCGGGCTCCAGAGCAGGACCCATTCCGGGAGGCCATGGCGGAGCAGGAAGCTCGGGAGACCATGGCGGTGCAGGGAGCTCGGGACGCAATGGCGGAGCTAGGAGCTCGGGCAGCCATGGCGGTGCAGGGAGCTCAGGAAGCCATGGCGGATCGGCCTCCGTGGCCTTGGCCAACAGCCCGGCCCCTCCAGCCGGAGCACTATGAGCCCCCTCCAAAAATTATTTGGGGAGAATCTCAGGTCTAGAGGCCCTCCCTGGGCTGGATTCGGGGACTGGAGCTCTCCATGGGGTAAACTCAGGAATAAGAGCCCTCCTTGGGCTAAACTCAGGAACAGGAGCCCTCCTTGGGCTAAACTCAGGAACAGGAGCCCACTTAGGGCAAGGCTCGGAATCTGAGGCCCTCTCTGGGCATGACGAGAGCACAACAGCCCTCCTTGGGCTGGACGTGGCGTCAGTGGCCCTCTCAGGGGTGATCTCAGGAACCGCTTCCATTGAGGCAACAAGAGAACCCCAACAGACAAGACAAGACAAGGTTGATTAAAACTGTTCCTGTGGACAATACTTTAGGGGACATGACAAGACTCTGGTCAGGGGCTGGAGCCTGCACTGGACTCTTGGTCAGGGGCTGGAGCCTGCACTGGACTCTCTGGAACTGGGAACGGCACTCCTGGCCGAAACTGGATCCACTGGAGCAAACTTTGGCGGGCTTGACTTCAGAGTGGGCGGCGGGCTTGAGAGAGCCGCAGCCGGCGGCTTGACTTCGGAACGGCCAGCGGGCTTGAGGGAGCCGCAGCCAGCGGGCTTGAGTGAGCGGAGACCCGCGAACTTGACTGATGAGCGGCCGGCGGGCTTTGGTTAGCCGCAGCCGGCAGGCTTGACAGATGAACAGCCGGCTTACTTGACTGAGGATCGGCCGGCGGGCTTGGGTTAGCCGCAGCCGGTGGACTGGACAGATGAACGGCCGGCAAACTTGTCTGACGAGTGGCCAGCAGACTCGTAGCGCTTGCGGCGATCCCTCCGAACTCCCACGCTTAGCTTTAGCGGGCTTGGGCAGAAGAGCGAGCGGCAACATCCATGCCGCGGGGGAAAACAATAAACAGAAAAACAAAAGACTTTCAAAAACTGGAAAACAAACGGGGTGATAAAAGGCGCCGCTCACTTTCTGTATTGTTCTGGTCTTCTGTCACGGTGCACACAAGGGAATCGAGGAGACCAGAGGTAAACTTAAATAAACAGTCTTTAATCCATACTTGACAGGCTAAACAAAGCAGGACTGAGACACACAGGAACACAGGGAATGTAACAAGTAGACCAGACGAAAACGAACTGAACAGGCAGGAAATACACAGGTTAATTCTAGATAATTAATAAAACACAGCTGAAGACCAATAAACTCATCAAAAACAGGAAACAGGAAAAACCAAATAAGGGCATACAAGAGGGAAACCAAAGTCCTGGGGAGCACATAGACAGAAAATCGAACACAAAACGAACACACAAGCCTGACACAAGCCCCCTGTTATTATTATTATTATCACAGTTTATTCGCTATAGAAAATGGTAATAAAATATGACAAGAACTCAGAGTTGAACTGTGTCAGAACAAATTCATCTTGATAAGAGTTTTACTGGTAGTCCACTGTATGAAGAATTTTTGGGTATAATATGTCACAGTTTACTTTATTTTGCTATCCTCACTTACATAAATGAAATAAACATAAATAGTGTCCTGCACCCACTAGTAAAACAATATCAAAAATTATATCTGGTGTCTGAATAATTTTTGGTTTGATGCTAGAGTGTAACAATGCATGCCCACTTTTTCACCTGTGCTTGTTTTGGAAGTATTTTTCGATTCATTTTTATCATAGGTATTTTAAAGAATTCTTTTGGTTTAAGCATTATGCAATGAACCAAGGGTTTATTGTTGATTTTTGTTCTTTGTTACTTATGTACTGCTGTACATTGGACATTATGACTAGTAATTGTCTTGTGTTACTATGTTTTAGAATTTAGATGAATGCGGTGATCTCGCTTGTGACATAATGTACCAGGCATCAAAATTCATCCCCCAGAAACGAGTGGGTCAAGCCTTGCTGGAAGAAAGGAATGTCCATGCTGCTATGGTCAAAACAGAAGACTGCAGGTAATTTAGTAACAATTCACCACACTTCATTTTCAGGAAGACCCTGAAAGCTGTAAAGGTAAAATGCCCAAGCAACATTGCTCAAAAAAAAAAATTGCTCCATGTATCATCAGCATAATTAAACAAGTATATGTTGAGCATGTGTGCTTCGCGTAAACAATTAGCGGATATGCATATAAACAGCCTTTTAATTAACAGATTAGAATAATCATGATATAATAATCACAGACACCACTGTGATGTGGTTCAGTTCCTTTTGAAAGCGTTAAAACCACAGGAGATAAAAGACAAACATGGAGAGGCCACACTGTCAAGCCCAGTGGAAAAATTAGCTATCTGGCAACTAGAAAACAGTCTTAAAATTGTTTGTGGTGCTTTTCCCAGAGGCCTCAGGCATTTGCTAGGTAAACAAAGTGTGTGATTTGTTTCTGACTGAACATGTGATTTCCAACCCTTATGCACTGGAACATGATGAAGAGAAACGGTTCAAAGGACACAAAATATATCCCACTGGTGACTTTTTGCCATCCGACTAGCTGGCAATGCCTAACCAGGTCACTAACGAGCCAGGTTTTACATCAAAAGCTGTCTGGATGAGGAAAGGACCATCATGTCACTTTGATTCAGTGCTGTACACTAATAGCATCTTCTGGAGATGGATGACACCCAAGATGGTTCCTCGCTCAGCCTGTGAATCTCAGCTTAATCTGCTGGTCTCCGATGAGGATGTTGAGGAAGCTGAAATTTTTTCTTCAACAGCAGAAGAGATGTCATTCATAGACAAAGTTGAGCGAAACCATTGTTTCATGGAGGAAGGCAGTAACTTCCTTGGACTTGAAAGAATGGAAAGGCACAATCTCAGCCTTTCAAGTTTAGGGAAGCTGCTAGCCATGTACATTTTCCTAAATCAGAAAAGAATTCTTTTCATCTGTTTGCACAATGTAATCAGAATTATGTCCACACCACATCACATGTATTTGGGACACAGCGGCGACACACTTACCCAGAGCTGAGGCTTTTTTTTAGAGGAGACTCAAAGACACATCTGCAGGCACTGGTACCTGAAGACCAACCGTAATGAAAAATCTCTAAAAATTGATGTCTCCAAAATTCATTCATTCCAAACTTGGGCCAAGTGGTTTTTTTTGTTTAACAGGTCACAGTTATTCAGTTATTTGGGTCAAATGAATTATGACAAAGTATTTATTGTAAATTAAATTAATATTGTGTGGTTTGATGAATGCATTTTCAATTGGTTTGTTTTAAACCTCATATAGGCTATTGATTTCCCATGTTGGATACCTTGTTAAATTACTACATTATGTTCTCTTATGTAAATTAATTATATGTAATTAAAAAGTCAGAAAAAACATATAGTTAAGTTAAATATATCAAGATAATTTCTACAGTTTATTGTCTTTATTAAATTCAATGGTATTACATCGCCCTCTTGTGGATTCAAAAGACCATTAGATTAGCACGAGTGCTCACATAACTACATGACAATCCCATTTTCACAACATAAGAAAAACATGCTTTGGTTAACCATAATTATATCATTTTAAAAAATCCAAAATTTGAAAAAACTTGAAAATATAAGGTAGAAAATATGACAAAGTCTAAATATTTGGCATAACTGATACGATGCCATAATTATGACTTTTTATTTTAGATTGTTTACTTTGACTTTTTATATGAAATAATTATGACTTTTTATGTAATAATTATGATTTACCAAAGTATTTTTTCTTATGTGGCACAAATAATATTAAAATGAGTGTATTGCAAAGTTTTGGATCTCTGTCTAGCTAAAGCATCTTTCATATGAGAGTTTTAGTACGCATTCTCAGAGCATGTAGTCTACTAAAGTTTTGGAAATTCAATCCCATTCTTTACAGCATCAGGAAGTAAAGCCAACATTCAGAATGGCTTTGCAGAAAAAGCCAGGTGGGAATGTTATGCTACACTAGGTGATGACCATGTTTAAACTTCATTGATTTAAAAATAATTTGAATTTTCTCTACATTAGGAAGCATTGGTAATGTCATCAGGGGAATTAACCTCCTTATCCAGCCCTGGCAAGACTCCAAGCTAATCTCCCCACAGGACAGTGCTATGGAAACAGGCACAAAGCATGACCACTCTGCTTCCTCTGCTTTTGACGACTGATTATTCCAAAAACAATTGAGGACAGACAACAAATCTGCCACATAGGCCAAGGTGGCAGGGATGCAGAAACTGCAAAAGATTGCTAAAAAACAATTTTGTCGACTCCTTACAAAACACTCTCATTCTCATCCATAAAAGTATGAGTTTCTCTTACAAAATAACATGGACTACGACCATGGTGTTAATTGCAGTTTCTCACTACCTCTTTGAGCTTGCTAACTCACATTTCTGCAAAAATAGAACAGGTTGGCCTACTATTGTGCTGCAGGCAGCTATTTTTACCAAAAAAAAAAATAGAGAGGCATTTGGTCTCGTACTGTATGGCGTACCTTGTCAGTGTCTGTGCTTGCTTGGCCATTTATTGTGTTTTAACAGGAAAGTGTGTTCAAGCGCCAGCAGAAGACAGTGTAAGAAATACTCTTTGAGAGAACCAGTCTATCAGCGAAAGTTAAAAGCAGCTCGTAAGTGTATTTACTTGTCTCATTAGTGTTTAGCACAGTTGCCGTTGCTAGGAAAAGCTTGTTTTGTTTACTGTGTTTAGAGACTTGCTGAAATCGCGTTTGGTCTCGTACTGTATCGTGTACCTTGTCAGTGTCTGTGCTTGCTTGGTCATTTATTGTGATTTAACAGGAAAGTGTGTCCAGCTGAATTCAGTTAGTGTTTTGTTAGACGGGTATAAATAAGCTTAGTTTACCACAGCAGCCCTCGTGTGAAGCCCTCATCGTGTGAAGAACGAAGAGTGTAAAGACCATCGACTCTACCGTGCGACTCCACTGGACAGGGACACCGGCAAGGGATATAAGTATTGCTTTTTATTTATCCTCTTTCCTATTACTTGTTTCACTTCTATTTTATAACTAATTCTTACTATGTGTTTTCAGATCACTACAATCACTACCACTCGCAAACCTCGCATCACACACTGTAGGCAGCGCAATCCTAACAACCTGCGCACTTTGCCTATGTCTGCTAATACACTACTTTCTTTTTCTACTGATCTCTGGAATTGTCGGTCTGCTGTCAACAAAGCTGATTTCATTACTTCCATTACTAGTCATTCAAGGCTAAACCTCATGGCCCTGACAGAGACTTGGATCAAACCAGAAGACAATGCTACACCTGCAGCACTCTCCAATAATTTCTCCTTTTCCCACACCCCCCGTTTGACTGGAAGAGGTGGAGGTACTGGTCTGCTCATTTCTAATAATTGAAAATCTACTCCTTTACCTTCTCTGTGTATCAACAGCTTCTTTGAATCACATTCGGTTACTATCACCTGCCCTCTAAAAATCCATTTTGTAGTTGTTTATCGACCTCCAGGACCACTAGGTAACTTCGTGGAAGAATTAGATGTGTTGCTCTCAAACTTTCCTGAGGATGGTACTCCCTTAGTTATACTTGGAGACTTCAACATCCACCTAGATAAACCTCAGGCTGCAGACTTCCACACTCTGCTTGTCTCTTTTGATCTCAAGAGAGTGTTAACTATGGCTACTCACAAATCAGGCAACCAACTGGACCTTATTTACACACGACACTGCTCCACTGATCATGTGCTGGTTACTCCACTGCACACCTCGAATCACTTCCACCTCACTCTTAACCTCAACATGATTCCTGACACAACACATACCCCTCCACATGTCACTTTTCGATGTAACTTACTCTCACTCTCACCCTCCCAATTATCTGCTATGGTTTCATCTTCGCTTCCTCCCTCTATACAGTTATCATCTCTTGATGCTAACAGTGCTACTGATTCTGTTCCACTCTGACATCTTGTTTAGATACTTTCTGCCCCTTATCTTCCAGGCCAGCCCTTACCACCACTTCTGCCTCTTGGCTATCTGACGTTCTCCGCGAACTTCGTTCTAAGCTCAGGGCTGCAGAGAGGATATTGCGCAAATCACAAAATCCTACTGACCTTAATTTATATCGATCACTCCTCTCTGACTTTTCTGCTAATGTCTCTACTGCTAAAAGAACATACTATCACGACAAAATTAACAATTCGCCTAACTCTTGCATGCTCTTTAAAACATTCTCCTCCCTCCTTTGTCCTCCTCCTCCCCCTCCTTCATCAACTCTAACAGCTGACGACTTTGCCACATTCTTCATGAATAAAATTACTAACCTCACTGCACAATTCTCCACACCACAAACTGTCAAACACATCTTACCATCTCTCTGAGGCAGAAGTCTCTAAACTCATCCTTTCCAGTCATCCTACTACTTGTCCGCTTGATCCTATTCCATCCCATCTCCTTCAAGCCATTTCTCCTGCAGTTGTACCTGCACTCACTCACATCGTTAACACATCCCTTCACACTGGAGTTTTTCCCTCAGCATTTAAACAGGCTTGTATAACCCCACTTCTTAAGAAACCCACTCTTAACCCAACTCTTTTAGGAAATTATAGACTGGTTTCGCGTCTACCTTTCATTGCAAAAACACTTGAACGAGTTGTGTTCAACCAAGTCTCTGCCTTTCTCACACAGAACAACCTCCTGGACAGCAACCAATCTGGCTTCAGAAGTGGACATTCGACCGAAACTGCCTTGCTCTCAGTTGTTGAAGCCCTAAAACTTGCAAGGGTGGCTTCCAAGTCTTCATTACTTATTTTGCTGGATCTATCCGCTGCTTTTGATACAGTCAACCACCAGATCCTCCTGCCAACCCTATTGAGAAAGGGCATCTCAGGAACCGCACTCCAGTTGTTTGAGTCTTACCTCTCAGATAGATCCTTCAAGGTATCTTGGAGAGGTGAAGTATCCATGTCGCAACATCTAGCTACTGGGGTGCCTCAGGGCTCAGTCCTTGGACCACTTCTCTTCTCTGTCTACATGGCATCATTAGGTTCTGTCATTCAGAAACATGGCTTTTCATATCACTGCTATGCTGATGATACTCAACTCTACCTCTCATTCCATCCTGATGATCCGACGATAACTGCTCGCATCTCAGCATGTATAACAGACATTTCTTGCTGGATGAAGGACCCATCACTTCAGCAGACCCATCACTTCATCACAATTTCACCTTCCAGTTAGGCTCATCAACCATTACTCCTTCAAAAACGGCAAGAAACCTTGGAGTTGTGACTGATGATAAGCTGAATTTCTCAGACCACATTGCTAAAATTGCCCGATCCTGCAGATTTGCTTTATATAATATTAGGAAGATCAGGCCCTTTCTTTTGGAACATGCAACACAACTCCTTGTTCAAGCTTTTGTTCTGTCCAGACTTGACTATTGCAATGCTCTCTTGGCAGGTCTTCCAGCCATTTCCATCAAACCTCTACAATTAATCCAAAATGCCGCTGCAAGATTAATCTTTAATGAGCCGAAAAGAACGCATGTCACACGTCTGTTCATCAATTTGCACTGACTACCAATAGCGGCTCGCATAAAATTCAAGGCATTAATGTTTGCATACAAAACCACCTTTGGCTCTGCACCCCTTTACCTAAATTCAGTACTTCAGACCTATGTGCCCTCTAGAAACTTGCGTTCTGCAAGTGAACACCGCATTATTGTGCCATCCCAAAGAGGCACAAAATCACTTTCACAGACTTTTTCATTAACTGTTCCCATCTGATGGAATGACCTGCCCAACTCAATCCGAGCAGCTGAATCCTTAGCCGTCTTCACGAAACGGCTAAAAACCCATCTCTTCCATCTTTATTTGACCCTCTAACTCTAGCATTCTCTCTTCTAATTTTATTTTATCTATCTGCCTTCTTTTTATTAAAAAAAAAAATAAAATAAAAACACACACACACACACACACACACACAAACACTTGACCCTCTATCAGTTGCATATTTATTCTCTAACTGCTAGCTTTTCTTGAAAAACTAACACTAGCTTTCTTTTCTATATTCTATCTACTTGTTTAAAAAAAAACAAAAAAAACCTTGCTACATGTACTGCGTTTGGCTAACCAAGACTTGTCATAGCGCTTGCATGTTGTTGCTCTTTTGTTGGTTTTGATTGCTTCTATTGTCCTCATTTGTAAGTCACTTTGGATAAAAGCGTCTGCTAAACGACTAAATGTAATGTAATGTAAATGTAAAAAGAATGTAATTCAAGTTCATGTACAGTAATGGCCTATTCACACCCAGGACAATAACTATAACAGTGATTAAAAAAACATTCTAAATGTAAAAACAGAATCCACAGCATAACTATAAAAACACAGGGTAACGATATCATCAGAATTACACTCAAAACTATTTTTTCCCAGCTGATGAACAATAAAAACATTAAAACCCCTAAAAATCCATCTTGTTTTAACAGGCTCGGCCTTGAGCGGCTGAAGACAAAACTAAACAGAACGTTATCATGCGCTGTGGGCGCTAATATAATTATCTTTCTTGTTGTGAACGAATTATGTGTAGAAGCTTAAGTGAAGTGGTTTCAGTTTGGCTGTAGTGTCTGCCCAACTTCTCTTAGAGTCATTGTACTGCCAAGGTCAACTATCACCACAAATCTCATCAGAAACCAATGTTCTCTCATTGCCCTTGCACCTTTTCCGTTGTACGCTTATCTGTGCCTTTTCTGCTTTAGTTTGTGTCTTTTGCTCCCAAACAAATAAACTCACCTGTGGCCCTTTTATATATTCTTTTCTGACTGGCCCATAAACAATAAATGCATAATTTGTGTTTGCATATTGAAATCTGTGTGGTAACTGGGTTCAGGTTGTGATAATAACCAAATGCCAGTCCTTCCTAAATGAACACATGGGGCTAAATGTGCATTGACATATTGTATAATTTTGAGAAGAAAAAATATATATCCCTTACATATTTCCAGAAATATTTTACTTACTGCAGAACTTCCAGACATTATTTTCAGACAACATAATTGACATTAATGAGAAAAGGATGCATGTAAACATGGTCAGTGTTAGTTTGCTGCAACTTGCAGCTGTTGTGTTAAGGTGTGTGAGCGGTGTGACATCTGTCCCATTTTACAAGTCTTTATTTATCTTTATCTCACTGGAGAACCTTGTAACTTCACAATACCTCTGCTGGAAGTATGAACGGAGGGAGAACAAATATGTCCTGACAACTTTCAGTTCAGTTTAATTATTGAGCAAGTGAAGAGACACAGTGTCTCCAGCAGATTCACTCATCAAGCAAATGCACATAGACACACTGACAGAGACTAACAGTGGGAAATGACATGATCAAGAAGATAATAAATTAGATAAAAAGATAAAGATAAAAGATAAGATAAAAAGATTTACTGCATGGTAAAATACAGTCATGTTCTCATCATCACATCCAGTTGGCTCTAATTAGGAGAAACAGAGCATTATCAAATCGTAATGATAACTGTCCATTACAGAAAGCTAAAACAGACATATTTAGCACTCGTTGTAAAAATTCTAGTCATAAATCTTTTGTTATGAGTTATCCAGTGAGTGCATCATATAGTGTATCATTTCCGGCATTAATTGCATAAAGATGATCTAAATAAAGATATAGGAAGACAAAAGAAGTTACTTTCAGAGAACCAGTCATGTGTAAACATAATGCACACTCAAGAACAGACCTCAAAGAACCTATCCTCATTCAACTTTTACAATCAATGCGGGTAAAATAATAGTAATCCTGGCGACTTTGGTTTTGAAGTCCAGTCAGCAAAGGTCACACAAAGCAACAGTTTCTCAATGTGGATGAAAATTAGCCGGCTAAATCTGATACAGTGCATTAAATAGGAACATTTATGTTAAATATTGTATATGGTCCCTTTCCAAATAAATGAATAAAAGTAAAACTAAACTAAGACTGTAGCCAGAGCCGGAACTTGTGAAGGGAAGTGGGTCCACAACAGTTTCTAGATGTTATTTTAAAATGGAAAAGGGCCCAGATTCCTGTGGATGTTATTATAAAAACATACATTTATATCCCACATAGCTAAAGATTTATATTCCATCATAAAAAAAGGAAAACATCATGAATACATGATGTAAAATAAAGCAATAAACATTAACAGAACAACATAAAATGTATCATAAAACACCCTACTGATAACTGCTCTTAAAATTGTAAAAATAATGAGAAATGTAACTATTTCAAGTACAAAAAAAAGTCATGCAGAGATTTTTGGAACATCCTTATGCAGTTTTTCATTACATATATATTAGCCTATAATGTGCCTATTTTTACTTAAAATATTTTACTGTAAAGGAGTAAATATATTGTGTATGATATAGATTTTTACCTTATTTTACAGTGTAATTGTGCTGTTTATGTAAAATTATAGGCTTCTTTTAAACATATATAGTAGGCTAAGTAACTTGTTAATATGACTCACTATAGCATTTTAACTATTTTTTCCTGTGAAAATAACTAACATTTTAATTTAAATAGAGACAGCATTCGAAATTATATAAGCTAAAGGTCAATATGTGTCGATTATTGCAAAAGTAAACTCATACAACAAAACACGATTGTTATTAAATTATGCGTCAAATACTATAACACAACAATAATCGTATCATCATCGGAATCGCATCATCCCGTATCATTATTGCTGTTTAACATAAGGTGCAATAGGAAAATAAATCACAATACTTGTTAAATAAAATGTAAGTTTATCAGTCGCCCATTTTAAATAAGCAAAGTCAGAGCAGAAGAAGGTCATTAGCACTGATAAATGTGCTGTGTTTGGGACGGTTTGCATAGTGCATTAGAAACAGCTGTAACAGCATCTTTCAGTTGCATGTGATTGAATCCAGCGAAGCAGTCTCTGTCCATGTAAACTATCCGCGAAGGCAAGAGCCGTTTGTCTTCGTGGCGTTGTTGTGACTATCTGGGGTCCAGAAGAGCACATAGTAGATGGCTAAGACGAAAGCTGCGATTGAAACACACAGAAAGTAAGCAATGCCCATCGCCACTTTCACCCAGATCTTCGTGGCTCTGTTCGCGTGTTTCACCCTCTGGTCCCCGGGGTAACTCGGTCTCCGCTCCGCTCCTCCGTTTGTCCTGCCGGTGCTGACGGGTTTGTCTCCTCTCATTCTGAGATGACGGATATTCCTGATATTTCCAGCGGTCAGTATGTGTTTCTCGGAGGCTTTGAGAGGTCTGCTGCGAACCCCCTGATTCAGGTGACTGGATTCCTGCACTTCTTCGAGGGCCGATAGTGTTCCTGCACCATCAGTGTTTCTCATGCCTCTGCGATGCACACTAGTTTTAGTTGAACACTGGGCGGAGTTTAGTGTCCTCCACCACTGGTGGGCTTCATCTCTTATGGAACAAAATCTTCTGTATTATGCAAAGCCTCTTTGCAGAAATTAGGATTTGGAAATACCTTATTATTCAGATGAAATGTCATAAGGAAATACATATTATTATTATGTGACTTGGAAATACTAGTTTTGTAAAGAAATGATTTAAAGTCAGTACTAGCTTTGTTAAATGAGATATGACATTTTATATTGACCTCTAAAAATATTAGTAAATGTAAAAGCCTTTTGATTTCATCATTTTATTTTCAATAATGTACTCTGGAAAATATCATTTTAATAGGAAAATAGTTTTAAAGAGTTCTAAAGTGAAATTTGCTTAAAAAGATAGTTCACCCAAAAATGAAAATTATGCCATTAATTATTCATCCTCATGTTGTTCCAAAACCATAAGACCTTCGTTCATCTTCTCGGAACACAAACTGAGATGTTTTCGATAAAATCCGAGAGCTTTCTGTTCCTGCATAGACAGCAATGCAACTACCATGTTCAAGGCCCAGAAAGGCAGTAAGGACATAAGTAAGTAATAGGCCTTATGACATTAGTGGTTCAACCGTAATTTTATGAAGCTACAAGAATACTTTTTGTACACAAAGAAAACAAAAATAACGACTTTATTCAACAATTTCTTCTCTTCTGTGTTAGTCTCCGCCATGCATTCACAAGAGTACCACGACACATGCACTATGCCTTGTTTACAAGCAGAAGACAACGCATGCTGTACATAAAACAGTCTTCATAAAAATGTCTGAAGATTTCGACAGAGAATGATTTGCAATTTTTTGCCCAGCCCTACTTATTTGAACCAGAATATACAGATGATGAACTAAGAGATGGACGGAACACTGGCTCCTGTGTCAGCAGGACCACACGCATGCATCGTAAATTACCTTAAGATAAAAAACAGAAATATGTAAATATACTGTAAAATTTTAACAATTAAGTAATCAATTACCTTATGCAAAGAAAATGCATAATATATTCATTTACATTTTATTATACAAGCAAAAAGTATGTATTGTCTTACACAATATGAATTATCAGTGCTTACAGATTTATTTATATATTTGTTTAAATCCAATATACCAGTAACAATAAAAGCTGACTCAATGGAAGAAACAAAGTGCATAATTAACCTGATTTTACAGAAAACAACATCCTGAGCCAAATATGAAATAATACATAAGGCAAAGATGTCATTTATTTGATATGACAGCTTACAAAGTACAGAAACAGATGCACTGCTTGCTTACTGTTCACACATCATTATAGGGTGATGAAAGCTACCAAAAAAATCTCCAGTAAGCTTTAAAAAAAATGAATTGCATGTAGTCTTAGAAGAAAACTTTGGAGGAAAATCCTACAAACACTTCAGTATCATGCTACGTGCACTTCTGAAAAGCCAAACCAAACCTCCTACAAGAGGCAAACCAAATTATATATAAATTTTCTACCCAAACAGGAAGACATTTCATCTGCAGGGAGATGCAGCAGGTACGATACAATCACAAATGTCATGATTCTTTCTGCTCTGCGAGCTCAATTGAAAAACAGGGCTATACAATGCACGTGAAGAGAGAAACAAGCACTCACACAAAGCATTGGAATGTCTGTCAGTCTAAAAGACATATACATATTGCAAGTTTTTAAGCTCCTGCTCAATTCATTCAAATTCAGGAACACACAAATACACCTGCTATAAATGCATAAGATTACTAAATAAACGATGCATGAACAAAAGATTTAAAAAAATGGTCTATAAACCAATATTAGATTTGATAGCAATGAGGTACACAATCTCTGCTGCTCCAATTGTTTAGTTTTCCTCATTCAAACTCTTTACAATTTACCATGATTTTATCTTTGGTCAGTGAGCACATAATGTCTAGGGCACCAATCATTTATAGCAAACTTAAAATCCACAGCTTCTTCATGAATATAATATTAAAAGGTCATAGTTTCAAAAGTAGCCCTGATTTAAAAATAATAAATAAATAAAATAAAAAGGTAATTCTCTAGTTTACAAAGGAATCGCAAAAAGTGAAGCATGCCAGCCTTAGAAATAAATACATTTTAATATGTTCCTTATTGACCTTCAAAGATAAATTTGAGCTCGGATATCATCCGAGTGCTGTTGTGCCAAAAATTTAGCGTCCTTTTGGTCTAGGGTGTTTAAAACAACTTTGGGGAACAGGCGCTTCCTCCACTCCATCATAAAAACATATTCTTATGGTTTGAGTATAACATGCTTTACAGATTAATCCCAGGGTAAACATGAGAAAAGAACAGCAGCTTAGCTTGAAAACAGCATAGAGTCCAAACCAATGAGGAATAATTAAACAATACAGCGAGTTGTTTGGATGAAGCGTTGACAGGGATCCAAAGATACCCCCTTGACCCCTTTAATTTAGTCAACAGTCGTCCATTACACCTGATGTCTTCTTTCCTCTGCTTACCTCTTATTCCAGTTTGTGAAGCACAGAGTTCACCTACTGCATTTAGTCCTCAGCCTGTTGACATATATAAAGCAGTCAGGATGAAAACATTAACATGAAAACACCCAGTATGAGTGATAAAATAAACTGTAAACCACCATTTCAGTTGCTTTGTTTGACAAAAAAGAGCAAAAAAGTATGTACTGTATCATTGTAGTGCCTTCTAATGTGAAACTCAAAGACAAAAAGTACATTTGATTTTCAAAGAGTTTCATTACTGCTCTAATCTGAAGGTCGACTGCAGTTTCCTCATAAAAGCATTTTTGGTAATAAAAAACGTTTTCCTGGATGTTTCCTCCTGGTAAATAGGCTAAACGTAGCAGAGTAATCAAATTAAAGGAAATACAAGAATCTTGTTATTGAGCCATTAGTGTTTGTGTTGATTTCCAGTGGACAATGGAAATCTGAATGAGGGAACTGGCAAGAAATCACATCCACTCATTAGTTGCTAATGAGCAGTTAGTCGCATAATAAACTGTTATGATGTAATGCAATAAGCAGGAGGAGAAGGACAGTGATCCCAAATGATTGAGTGACAGGGTTGAGCCTTTGGCAATGGAGTGGATACGACATCAAACATTCACAAAAACACAAAACACTAAAGGAGTGGTTCCTCTATTCACATTGGCTCAAAGGGAAAGGGAGACAATCAGAAGTAACAAGCAGCACAACATTTATTCGCCATTCCAGCATTGTGCCAAATGTCAACAATATAAACTACAAATTTATCACTTGTATGAGTAAAAATCCTACAGACATAGACTGTACAGACTAGGCGCAGTCACATCAGTGATTTTCGGCAAAATTTCACAGAAACTTAAGGTCCATTGTCTATTGTCAAAAGGGCAGTGATGTATAATGAAACACTCACACTAAAGCCATTTTCTTAATCAAACCAAGCAGCTTTGCTTTGGTCAACATGGCAAATTTGCATGACCAACTTAAACCTATTGTGAAATCTGTGTGGGGAAATACTTTGCCTTCACACTAAATTCCAGATTGCATGAATTCCTATTGAAATGACTGGATTTGCCTGTGAAAATTTGCTGAACGGTGAATGTGACCGCACCTTAAAAGGGCAATAAAAAGGAGAGATAATTCAAATTTCAGACTTTAGAAAAACACAAACGGATGAGAATAAAGGCCACCAATTTCATTTTTCTTTCATAATGTTTGGCTAGACTTGTTTTTAGATTTGATTTTCCTTTGATTTGTAACCGAATGTGATCCTGGGTTCCCTTTTCTTTTAAACAAAGAATTTCCATGACATTTCCAGTTGTTCGTGATTATTGGATAAGGAATCTTAAAAATCATTTTACTGAGATTACTGTGGCTCACTTAAGCCACCATATACCCATCCAAACACGTCACGTCAAATCTTTTATTCAAAATGAGTAAAAAGACTTAACTGATGAAATAATTTCAAACAGTGCATAACTAGAAGATTACTCACAAATTTCCATTTTTAAAATTTTATTCATTTTCTAGGCCTGGAAAGCATCCTTCTAAAATTTCCTGATATTTCCAGGTTTTCTAAAAATGCAGGAACCCTGATCATCTCGGAGGACTTATTTTTAGAGTCTATACGAATAAACAATGGGTTTTATTTGTAAAAACTACCCTCATTAGCTATGTTTCCATCCAAAGATGCGAATTTGACTTGTGTGCAAAATTGGAACATCGCATAAAACATTTGCGAATAAAGCCCCGTTTCCATCCGAGTCAAAGAGAACAAAATCATCACTTCCTGATAAACTGGCGCTAAATATCACTAAGAAAAGTAGGAGAAGCCACTAAATATAATAATTTTCATATATGATAAACGACTTGCGCCTCAGAGCGAGCAGATGAATGCAGTTGTGTAAGACAATTATACAGACTTAGTTTGATGACAGACTTTGCTGCGCAACGAGATCGGTCCGCTGGTGAGTCAAGTTATCCTGACCCATCGTGCAAAGTCACATAACTTTTTTGATGCGGATGGTGGAATTTATTCAGTAAATGTGTTTCCATCGTAGGTTATGCGTATTTTTTCTCATCAGATAAAAAGTTTTCCTACTCAATTGTGCGCATAAGTTATGTTTACGTTACGTAGTTTATGCGCATTTTTAGAAAATATGCGCATCTTGGCGTTTCCATCCAGCAGTTTTTTTGTGATATTCCAAAATGCGCATAAAAATAGGTGGATGAAAAGTAGCTATTTGCACTCTGGTGAACTTGATACATTCAATCTGTGTGGCTTGATAAGCATTCATACATGATAAACATTAAAATGACATGAAATCTAATAAGATGCCATACAGTCTCTGGAACCACATTAGGTTTACCCTGTGTAATTCATCTCTGCAAGCTGCTCTGGGAGAAAAGCCATACAGCTTTCCCCTCAATGAAACAGTGATCAAATGGGATCCTGTTGGGATGATGTTATAGATCATTCCCATTTGCAGTCCACACACACTCACACACATATACGCTTTTGCAAAAATGGAATAAAAATCAAAACAACACTTATTTGCTCAAGCAATTTGTGACATGCATGAAAGGGGAAAAAGCCAAAACCCATATACAAACATGTCATCCAGGGAAAGGTGCGAAATCAAAGAGGCGAATGAACAACAATGAAGGGATCCGGGAGCACAGTAAACGTGGGTTATTAGTCGTGCTGGAGGAGGTGTGCAAGGTTCACAGTGGAGAATGACAGCCAGTGTGAAGCTGCAGACAGAAGCAGTCAGTCCCAGAGGAGGGGAGGACTGTCAAAGCCTGAGGAGCTGCATTCCCATTTGTCAAAGACGATAGAGACAAGCCCGATAGCAGACACCATCTCATGCCATGAGACAGATGGATACAGGAACATAAAGGAGACATGAGTGTAGTGAACAGGGAGGGAGAGACAGAGAGACCAGAAAGACTGAAGTGCGCGGAGAGGACGTTGATTAGTTGTTAGAAGTCAGCTGAAGTAAGGGACCTCTTTCGAAAAGCCACAGTCTCAAAGCTGGTAATAAGAACAGCACCTGAGGAAGGCTGATCTGAGGAATCCACTGCTGTTTCCTCCCCAACCTTCATTTCATGCTGACTCTGATCCGGCTCTACAATGGGGGCGTCGCTGTCCTCTGAATCAGAAGATAAACAGGATATGTAGGATAGTATAATTAATGGTTCATTTGGAGGAAATCATAATTCAAACTTTCGTTGTTAATGAATTGTTTTGACTTACTGCTCTGGTTTGTGCTGTCTGGGGTGGGCGGCACTACGGGATCTGCTGTGTCATGGCTGCTCGAGGTGGTTGTATCGGCAGATTCAGCTGGTACCGGCTCCTTTGGTGTTTCAGAAGAAGCTGACTCCACCACTGAATTTGAAAAGACACTTAAGTTTCACTACTAAGATACTAGGGCTGGATTTTGACACAAATTTCACCATTCGATTCGATTCGATTCACAAGCTTGCAATTCAATTTGATTACTGATTCGATTTGATTCAATATCGATTATTTTGTATATATATATATATATATATATATATATATATATATATATATATATATATATATATATATATATCAGGAACAGCAAATGCCAAATTTTCTCAAGTTAAAAAAAAAAAAAAAAAAAAAAAAATCTCTCAACTAAAGCTGTAAAATATACACATGACAGCCAGTTGGTACTACATGAAGGTTAAAATCAACTGATTTGTATACAAACATTTAAATTACACTCAATTAAGTTTATAATAATAATAATAAAGTTACATAATACAATTACATAATAATACTTGTACTCCAATTCATTTTTTTTTAAATGAACATTTAAATGGTGACTCATAAAAACTTGATGGATTTATTCAAACATAAATTAAACATTGAAAAACAGTAAAAAAAAAAAAAAAAAATATATATATATATATATATATATACACACACATATACACGTGTGTGTGTGTGTCACATGGTGCATATATTTAGCAAATTGCCCCTTTCTAAAGTTAATTTTTCTAGCTGTCTAACAAGCTTATGGTCACCGAATATGTTTTCTTTCTGAGGTAAATGTGACGTTAGGTGTTTACAAGCTGTTATATTGACGCTTTTGCCTGGTTGAAACACTGATTGAGCAATTACATGACTCAGAATATGGATTTCGGTGAGTTGTACTCTTTCTTTGAACTAACCTTCGGATATTTATTAATGTTTATTTTTTGCTGAAATCTGGTTTTAAAGCAGAAGCGATGATCAGTTCACGTTTGCTTCCCGCTGCCACTTCTCTTGAGCTGAGGCGCTACAGCGATCTGTCACTCCACATTAAACAGCGCCAAAATGGCATTTATTTTCTGACTATTTCATATCAAAAGTAACAAAGCACAAAGCTTATTGCGATTTATTGGATGGGAGGCACGCATGTTCCGTTAATTAACTGAAAAAAGGCTAGATTAATTGATTCATGGGATTTAAGAATAAATATTGTTTCGTAAAAATGAGAATTGATTAAAATCAAGAAATCAATATTTTTTACCCAGCTCTATAAGATACCAAAGATTTTCATGTAATATTTATATTTCACACATACATCACACATGCATGGAATTGACTTAGTGGCTCCACTAGGGGGCAACACTAACAGTTGGGTTGTTGCTTGCAAGAACTAGTAGTAGTAGTAAGAACCAGAAAAAAGAAATAAAAACAATGAAAGATGAAGGTGTAGACAACAGCAATGGATATGTGACAAGGGTAAAAGGATTCTGCGTTTGTAAAACTTGTCTTTGATAGAGTATAAGGAGAACAACTCAGTGCTGACCTCTTCAGGTCAGGAGGACTATCAGAGTCGTAGTGCACATACACCGCAACTGTCTGTACAAGTTCATGGCCATTGAACGGTGTGTGCACACCAAAAGCAAAGTGAATATTTGCGTCGCCTTAGCGCTCTAAAAACATTGCGTAATGCTCTCCTCCATCTTATGATACAACCGGACATCTCAAACGAGACGTGTAAATAAGCTCTTCACTGATTAGCTTATGCGACCATGCGTCATGCAATTTTTTCGCTCGAGTTTAAATTCTTCGCGTCAATCGCGGCACCCAGCGTGAATTTGTGTCTTTACATTGACTTTGTATTTAAATGTACTCATGCGAATAATTAATTTAGCTTTTGGTGTGCGCACACACCATAAATTGAAAGTCTAGAATGCTTAACCACATGTGAGATGTAATGGCAGATGGAAAAATGAAGCACATCCCAGATCTTGCTAAGTGTCTTAAGCACCGCTTAAAAGAGAAACTGTGATGTATTAAATAAAGAGCATAACTATCCCACCTTTAGATGTACTTTCTTTGCTTTCTGGTTCTTCTGGCTGGCTGGTGGTGGTAGTCGTGTTATGTTCAACCGGGTTGCTCTTGGGTTGAGCTGGACTGGTTTCAGTGCTGCTGGGCCTCAGAGGGCTCTCACCCAGACTGCTCTTAGGAGAAAGCATCTCCATTTCTTCACCCCAGTCTGACACTGGCTGGTGGCCGTCCAGTGGGGAGAAAGGGCTGAGGGGTTTAGGTCCCTCTGGTGTACTGAGCGTCTCCTGTGGGGAAGGGATGTGAACTTTAGGTCTAGGGGTACGTTGTTCTTTTGGGCTGGGAGTAGAGGGTGCAGGAGAGGTAGGGGTCTTTTCTGTTGGTTTAGCATCTTTTGAGTCTTCCTCGTGATCTGCGTTTTCATCCTCTTCCACATCTTCCTCTGCACCATCGCTGGCATCCTCCCACTCATCATCATCCTCTTCAGCAAGGCCTCCTTCATCAGTCTTCTGCACAGCAGGAGAAGGTCAGGAACAATTGAAACACAGACTAATTAAAAGCAACCATCATTCATGTGGCTCTTCAAAAGAACTCTTAGTACCATAATACTCAGTACCTAATAAGTGATTTAAAGCCTCTTACCTTGTCTGACAATGGAGCTTTGAGGGTGCCATCGTTGTTCTCGTTTTCCTTCTCTTTGACCTTCTCTTCATCCTTCTCCTTCTCTTGCTCCTCCTTTCTTCCTTTCTCCTCTTCATTTTCTCCTTCCCACCGATTATCATGCATGCTTTAGGAAGGAAGTATGTTGGACAATGAATACTAATTCATGAAATGCTGTCTAGAATGATAATTTCTCTACCCATAATTCCACCTGCCTCCAAACAGCAATCGCAGGCATCAAATCTTAACCCCTGTTTCCACCTGGTATTAAGATGCATTTTTGTGATCTGACCACAAATGTGAGAACAATGTGAGAACACACACAAACAAGCGATTTAAATGTTGCTGCTTTGTACCAAACACACAGATGTACTCCTTACACTTCTCATTCGCTTCCTTTCCTGCTAACCCCAGTAACATAGGTTCATCTCCTTCAGATGCATTTGAAACGAAGGTAATACCAGGTGGAAAATGGTAATATGTCTTATTTGACTACTTGTGATCAGATCACAGAAAATGAATCTTACTACCAGGTGGAAACTGGGCCAAGGTTTAAACATGACTAAAGCCTAGTGGCTACTAGAGGGACAAGCTCTTTAATGGGGCCATCCCAAATGGTGCATTTGGGGTCACTTGTTGCCTGCAAAAGGCCTTTAAGTTCCCAAGCATAGACTGTAAAATTTATAGGACAGGGCTGATATGTCCCATACTGCAAGTTTTATTAGGACATCAAAACGGGAAAGAAAACTGGTCTAGTTAAACCATATAATAAGATCGCTAGGACATTGATGTCCAATCCTGCTCCTGGAGGGCCAACGTTTTGCAAAGTTTAGCTCCAACCTGCCCCAACACACTTGAAATTTCTTGTAATCCATGAAGACTTTGTGTTTAATTAGGATAGTGGCCCTTCAGAAGAAGACTGGACTCCTCTGCTCTATGATCAATGCTGGTGTGATCATGAAAGATGGATCATTTCCCACAATGCGGAATACTATTGCATACCTGTAGCTTTTGCCTTGACCACAACTCTTCCCTCGTCCACGGCCTCCCTGTCTGGGTTTGCCCTGTCCCATGAAGTCCCCAAAGGTTGGTGCCTTGGGCGGCCTCTTGCTGTCTTCTGCATAAGAGAGATTAGAGCAATATTTATCCTTGAAGGGTAACATGGGGCTGAGCAAGACCTTGGAAAACAATTCTGCGTCTGAAATCTGTGGTGGAGAGAAATGACCCTGGGCTCACAGTAACAGATGGCCCCCTGTCATTCTGATGGATTGCCCCACTATGCATCACTCTTCAGGATGAGAGGAGGGGAATGGATGAGGAAAAACATGCAAATGTGCCCTTGATTTGACAGCACTGTGATGAGACTTGACTTGAATGTTGTGAGGTAGATACTGGGTTTGTGAAGCACTCAAAGCCAAGACATCAGCAAATGAGCATGTGTCAAAGCAGCAAGACTTTCTTTGATGCAAAAGAGATACTCTGGCTTGTTATGAGTGACAGCTTTTGAATATCAATAATAGAGAAAAATGTAACGTAAAAATGACAATGTTAGGGAAAGAGTGACGTTAGTTAGAGGATTGTGATTTAGCAGGGGAATGTTGTTTGAGCATAAGCCAATTGGAAGTATGCTACAATCCTGAACATAACAGAATACTTCTCACAGTGCAGATCTAAAAACATTTAGATTTGCTGGACTGAACTGAGCAGTGCCCAAATGAAAGCACCAAAGTGAAAAAATAATTAATACAAATTTTATTTTAGGTGCTGATGTCCTCATTTAAAACATCCCAGAGGATGCAGGGCCTCATTTTTATGAGAAATGTTGAAAAATTCTGTAACAAAACTACACACACACACACATATATACATATGTATATATATGTGTGTGTGTGTGTGTGTGTGTGTGTGTGTAGTTTTGTTACAGAATTTTTAATATTAGAAATTTTAATATATAAATAAAAAATTATATAAATAAAAACAAATAAATATATATTAATATTTAAAATTACACACAAATAAATTTTAAATAATAAACATTAATAATGTCTGTAGAACATTATATAAATTATATAATTTTATTATGTAAAATTATAAATCTAAATATAAATCTGTAATATTGAGCCCGCTGACCTTATCTAAACCAGGTTGGATTTGTTTGGTTTCTGCTGGCTTCATGCAACAAACCACAGGAACATTTTTTCTTTGTTTACAGTTGTTGCTGGTGTTGCTTTTACTGTGAGTTTTTAAAAGAGTAAAAGGTCACTCAAGTCAAGAATGCAAGGAGTTGCCGGGTGCATGTTTTCTGCTCAGCAAAATGACCGGGAAGCAAGTTTGAAATAATGGCTGGGCAACTGGCAGAAAGCAATGATGAGGAAATGTTATCTCAGCTATCCAGCGAACTGCATTTTAGACAAAAGATAATCTAATCAGATACACACACTCCCACTGTAACTTATTATGGAGGAGTGGAAAGCAATTAGAAACTATCAGCGCAGGAACAGCTGTTGGCTTGCACTCAGACTAGGGCCAATGTGAAGCAGGGTACAGAGACACTCGCCACACACACATCCACACAGTCTCATGCCTTAAGCTGACCTGAAGGTCCACTGCGTTGCTGTACATGGGCATTGCGCTCCCTAGCTGCTGAGAAACCACAGCACAAAACGTCACCAAAGAGCCACAAACACAATTTTCACAAAGCAGAAATGTAATAAATATTTATAAATGTGTACTTGTAACTACTCTATGATGTTGTTGGAGTATTATAGTCTATTGGCTGGCTGTATGAAGTAATAGACACTCTAAAAATGTGGGGTGACATTCATGGTTTGTGTAGAACAGGTGTCAGGTGGTCACTGTGATGGGTGTGGAAGTGTTTGTGTGTGATTTACCTCTCCTGTTGCTTTGTTCTTGTATGCCCTCTCCAGCCACAGCTGAGTCCTCCTTGAACCTGTGAAAAAGCCACAGGGTCACTGGTCATCTCATTCTCACCCTGTCAGCATGAATTACTCCTACACACCGAGTATTTATCAGTCTCTTTTTTAACTCTCAGACAGAAATAAAATTGTTAGAGCTGAAAGTATAGGGATAATTCACCTTAAAATAAAAATTCTGTCTTCATTTATGTCATTCATTACATGGTTCTGCTCAACACAAAAGGAAGTACTGGCCTCTCTTTGCCATATAGTGATTGTGCAGCATTTATGTCTACTTTCGTGTTCTACAGAAGAAAGTAAGTCATATGGGTTTTGAACCAAATGAGGGCGAGTAAAATATGACAGAATTAAATTTTTTAATGAACTATCCCTTTAAGGACTCCATAGCTATATGGCAGAATCTTGCTACAATAGTGAGCATTTGTGTCTTTAATACTCACATTGTGTCTGTTTTCTGGGCATCCCACTCTCGTCTCCACTGGCCAGTGGCATTACGGTGACGAGCCAGTCGTTCCTCGTCAATCTGCTCTCGCTCCTTTTTCCATCTGAGATACTCGGCTCTTTCTCGGCCAGTCATGGACAGAGTCATATCCACTGAGCCTTTACCGCTTGGCCTACGATTCTGTTATGAGATAAAAAGAGAGACAGATAGCTTTAAAGCATGAATAATATTCTGGCCTCTACTGTTACACTACCATTGAAAGATGTGGGGTTGATAAGATTTTTAAAGTAAAATCTGTAATATTGTAAAATATTATTACAATTTAAAATTTCTGTATTTTAATATAATTTAAAATGTAATTTATTCCTATGATGGCAAAGCTACATTTTCAGCAGCCATTACTCCAGTCTTCAGTGTCAAATGATCCTTCATAAATCATTTTAATGTGCTGATTTGGTGGTTAAAAACATTTCTTACCATTATCAATGTTGAAAACATGCTTTTTGTGGAAACTTTGACAATTTTTTTTTAGGATTATTTGCAAAATGTAAAATATCAGAAATAGATTTTTTTTTTTTTTAAAACATTATAAATGACTTTCATGACACATTTAAATCACTTTATTACTTGTCTTGTAGTTTAAACGAAACCAAACAAATAAATCTGCTTAGTACCGTCCATTCTTTTTCAACCTCTGCACCAGTCTTCACACTATCAAAGTCAACTCCACCCCAGTTGCGCACGTGTCGCCGGCTTCCCTCCTTCCGGTCGGTTTCTGGTATCGGCCCAGAACGCCGTGGGTCATCAAGGAAGTTTCTGATGGGGTTCTTCTCTCCATCAGCCTGCAAAAGATAAATGTTAAGTGTGTATGTGCTTATGTATCACACTGACACTGGAATGATACAATAAAAAGAGAAAGTTGGGTTGACCAAAACATACCCTTTGACCTCTCTCATATTCAGCAATCTTTTCCATCTCTTCATTCATCTTCTCTATGTTCTGTCTTCTTTTTTCCTCCCACTCCTGAGAAATTGGATGTAAATTATGATGCTAGTGTTTAAAAACTAAATCTGTGTTGTTGTTTCAAAGATCTAAAATATTAAAAAAATAAAGAAAACTTCCTTCCATTGCTTGTAAAGTGCCTAAAATTTATTTAAACAGCAATGTTTTGTCTCACAATAATATAATATACGATTGAAGAAGCATTGCTGTGTATAAATAATTAATTTCGCAAGCAACAACAGTGTGGGACTTATGTTCTCATTTTTGTACATTTTATTGTGTCATACACACCTACAAATGACTTTGTAATTAATGTACCAAAATGATTAGAAAAGGTCACTGATGACCGTCAATAGTGACCTTTGATTTCCTGTCTGAGCCTGATCCTCCTTGTGTTCCTCCTCCACCTCTTCCTCCTCCTCTCCGCCCACCTCTAGAGAAGCGTTCAGTACGAACTGGAGCCTCTCCACCTTCACCATCCTGAGGTTGCCTTTCCGACCATGGTTCGCCTTTGTTTGAACGAGGCTCTCTTCTTCCACCGCGGTGGCCACCTCTGCTTAGCCGGCCCGATCCAGTTCTGTGGGGGGGACTCTCACCATGAGGCCGACCAGACTCTTCTTCTTCTGGGCCCTGGTCACCACGATGACCAGCTGGTTTCCTGTCATTCACCACACGCTTCTCCTAGAAAGGCAGTATGAAGATTGAGAGGTTTTTGGTCCATGAGTAAAAAGCTCATCATGACATTTTTATTCAGTCAAGTTCATAAGACCAGTGTAGTTTTAGTATTATTTATATAATCAATCTTCTAAATTGCCATTTGTTTTTCAGTTTTATTTTAGTTTAAGTTTTAGACATTTTATGTGCTTGTCATCTTTAATAGTTTTATTATTAATATTTAGCTTCAATTTATTTTTATTTCAGTTTCAGCAGTAA
The DNA here is from genome assembly GCA_039654775.1 of Spinibarbus caldwelli. Taxonomy (NCBI): domain Eukaryota; kingdom Metazoa; phylum Chordata; class Actinopteri; order Cypriniformes; family Cyprinidae; genus Spinibarbus; species Spinibarbus caldwelli. The sequence goes on along the minus strand of CM077253.1, from coordinate 12,221,554 downwards.
GTTTAGTCGTTCAACTTAAACGTTTCTTATTTAAATTTGTTCCCAAAGAAACATTTCTAATCTTTTTAAAGTATACATTTTTCATTACATTTTATTTCAGCTGTATTTTTAATAGTTTTAGTTAACAATAACAACACTGCATTAGGCATGTTACCATGCACAATAACTGGGAATCACATTCTTTACAGGGCAACAGTTCTCATTTCCATCTGTCTAGTTCAACAAGTATATTTTTAAGAAAATGCCCTCACTTTGCAGTTACTGAAAGGCATTACCTTCAGACCACGATAGGAGGGTCTATCACAGCTGCGCAGGCCATCTGTGATCTGCTGAAACTCTACAGGTATTGATTAAAATGCTCTACAGCTTGTCTCAGTCTTCCCCAGGTGGGAAATTAAAATCCTCAGAGCTGTGAGGAATGAGAGTGCTAATTAACTTCTACATGCTCTTGTTCTATATTGGAGCTGATGCAAATCATTAGCCGTCTGAGATTATTCAAAATCAAACTTGAGTTAAGAAACATAGATTATACTTATTAACACTAAATACTTACATATACAGCAAGAGCCAAAAATATCTAACAAACTATGGACTCTATGGCTGTGAAGACATAGACCACAGTTCTTTGTAGGGGTGTGCAATATATGTTGTCTATGATAATATTACTGGCAGTTTTATTTCCAGTTATTCATATTTCAATATTCAAAATCTCATAGCATTATTTAGCTTATTACAATTGCAGTGTGGATGCATTCATGCTACCTCTGAGCTGTCTGTGGAAGTATAACGAAAAGCCACTTCAGATGCAGCTTCTGTGCCACCACTGCATCGCAAATACGGATTTTGTTGATACTATAACGTCTTATTATCCTAACAGAATTTATTTATTGAATGTAAGAATTTAACGTAATAGATGATGCACACATTTAATAGGATTTAATTTAATAAGGTTAGGGGAAAATGCCCTTATAAAGATAAAAATGCCCCTGTAAACCAATTTCTAATGGGTTTCTGTGAGATGAGGTAAACTGCACAAGAGAGACCACACCTGATACTGAAGACATTCAATTTTTTGCAGAACCAATTATGATAATGCCATACAATAGTATATTATGGTAAATAGCCATTCTATGAAAATATTCTGCCATCTGTCTTTACCCCAGCAGGTTTGGACAAGTCAGCTGTCACTGTGAAGTTCTCCTTTTCCGTCTTTCTTCGTTCAGACTCAGGCTCATGAGGGCGGGGTTTGCGAGTTGTTGTCACTGCGATCCCCTCCTGTTCAGCCTTTTTCTTATCTTCCTGTATTTCCTGGTGACACAAGAGAAGACAAGAAAGCCGAATGAATTAATAAAACTGATCAAGATAAAAGCCATGAATCTGAGTGTCTCAAGGACTGAATCCATCTACAATGAATAATACTTCAAGTCAAAATAAATAATTATTAGCGGTACACCAAATAAACTGGCAGAGAGACAGCAGTGTATCAGATTTCAGCACTCAAATTCACCTGATATCTCTTGACCAAAGCCTCATTCTTCTTTCGTAGAGCTTCAATCCTTTTGTCCAGCTCTGCATCTTTCTCCTCCTTCGTCTTTAGATCCACCACAGCAGACTGACCAAGAGAGACAGGGGAAAAAAAAACACTAGTTATATTACAATTTTAATACATTGGTCAACATGTTGAACAAATTTAGACCAGATCTTGGTCTGGGAACAATGTGTCTAGGAATGATGAATGATAATATTTTTAACATAAAATGAACACCATTCCCCATACGAGGTATGTGAAATGCACAAAAATGTTATATATCTGGACCCCCCCACCAGTTTTTTTTTTTTTTTCACCTTGACATGAATCATAACAGAATGATGATAGTGAGCCTCACCATGGCTGGAAGCCTGTCCTAAAGCAAAAGGTGGAGAGCTGAAGAAATCCCTGTAACGTACCTAAACGAGAGGAGACAAGAATGCAACAATAGCAAAACATTTTTTTTTTCCTCAGTGTAATTGCATGCAAGGTCACACGACCAAAACTATTCAAATCACACAATAGGCGAGGTTGGCATCATCATAAACCCTCTTATGAACACAGACTATATAAAGCCCTGCATAAGCGTATTAGTGAGAACACAACACTATGAACAAGGGAGCCGAACGTTTGGATACATTTCCAGAGCGTGTTCACAATAAATTATGTCTCTGAAACGAGTGCGAGGACTACTTCAATGTATCAATATCATCCGAGAAACCGCCAAGAGTGCCCAATTCATGAGGCGAGCTCACGTAGCTTTTTGATTTAAGTCAAACAAAAGGGCAGTTAAAATGAAATATAGACATTCAACGAATGTCTATGAAATACAGACAAATAAATGAATGTTTCAAAGCTTTAAAACTTCACAATGTTTTACCTCTGGCAAGTGCAGCGCCTCTAAAAGTGGCTTGTAAGGTGCACTCGATCAACGGAGACCGACTATCACTCAATCTACTTCCGTTGACAACAGCTTCCACTTCCAGAGGGTTGTGAGCCTCAAATCTGAAGGAATTTCAAAATAAAAGTCATTTAATTTGTGATTTGACCAATTTCATTTGCCACACACAGCTTGGACATTTAGAGAGAAAAGGATTAAAAAAAAGGAAACGGTATAATTAATTCAATCACTCTACACTCTCATAGACCTATTAACAAAAGTCTCTTAATTACTCTAACAATGTAAAATCAGATCATGGTGCATTGTATCTTTAAAGTGCATTTCGCAGGTTTAAAAAAAAATTCAAATGAATTTATAACCTTGTATGAAAATACCATATGAGCCGTTAATGCAGGATTTGAAAATGTTTTACAAGACGTGAGGGCACACATTTAGACAGTTCTCAAAAAGCGCTTTTTTTTTTAACATCGCGTCATATTACGTCACGAGAGGGAGTCGCGTGCCGCGCTCTGCTTTGAGCGGCGTGAATCAGTGTGTTTTCGGTAGTTATTATTATTTCAATTCATCATCGTCATGGTAAATTATCGTGTTTGTGGAGGTTGCACTAACTCCAGCCTGTCAGGACATCTGCAGGGCCCACAGGTTTGGTGCGTTTGTGCAGCTGAAGAGAGGGACTTCACTGATGCTTCAAACAACGCAGTGGTGTGTAATTTAGCGATCACTTTACACCGGAGGATTATCATCCCGGCGATATGATGCAGTTCAACATGGGATACCGAAGCAACAAGCGAGTGAGGCTCGAGCTGGTGCGGTTTCTTCGGTGCACACAGCAGCTTCAGCAGGTCCCGGTCCGACATGATGCTTACGGGTCCGACAGAGATGCTGCTCCACGAAAATGTCAACTGTGCACCGTGACTCTTGATTTTCAACATTTGCTAACTACCAAATCAGTGAACATAATTATTTAAATAATGATATATAAGTTGTAATGGTATATAAGTTGTTGTAAAGCACCGCAGCTAGCTTGTAAGCATGAGCAATATCGTTATATTTTGAAAAACCGTGTAAAAACGTTACCATATGAGAAGGCATAGGTGGTAAGTTAACCTCAGTTTGCTAATATTATAACCATCAAGTCTAGTGACAGCTTAGTGACATTGTTTGCACAGCTAATTGGTAATTTCTTTGTCATGTGGTGTGTTTATAAGGCTTTGGAAGACGGGAGTGTGAAGATCTGAAGCAGTGAAGGCCAGCTGTTATTAACCACCTCTACTGAACTGCAGCTTCCACTCCTAATGGAGATGCAGATGTGATGGAGGACAAATGGAAAAGCATGGTCAGCAGTGAATGTGATCTAAACGTTTGTTAGCTTCTCCCAGCATATGCGTCTGAGAGAGGAATACTGCAGGTCACCACAGACTCCACGAGAACGCAGCACCGTCTGTCTTCCACTCCAGTGTGATACCCAGACTGAAAGATTGTTAAATGTTTTTAAATGAGTCAGATGGTATATTTTTCTTTTGGTAGTATATATTTGGTGCATATATATATATACACACACACAGGTGCTGGTCATATAATTAGAATATCATCAAAAAGTTGATTTATTTCACTAATTCCATTAAAAAAGTGAAACTTGTATATTATATTCATTCATTCATTCCACACAGACTGATATTTCAAATGTTTATTTCTTTTAAATTTTGATGATTATAACTGACAACTAAGGAAAATCCCAAATTCAGTATCTCAGAAAATTAGAATATTACTTAAGACCAATACAAAGAAAGGATTTTTAGAAATCTTGGCCAACTGAAAAGTATGAACATGAAAAATATGAGCATGTACAGCACTCAATACTTAGTTGGGGCTCCTTTTCCCTGAATTACTGCAGCAATGCGGCGTGGCATGGAGTCGATCAGTCTGTGGCACTGCTCAGGTGTAATGAGAGCCCAGGTTGCTCTGATAGTGTCCTTCAGCATTGTTGGGTCTGGCATATCGCATCTTCCTCTTCACAATACCCCATAGATTTTCTATGGGGTTAAGGTCAGGCGAGTTTGCTGGCTAATTAAGAACAGGGATACCATGGTCCTTAAACCAGATACTAGTTGCTTTGGCACTATGTGCAGGTGCAAAGTCCTGTTGGAAAATGAAATCTGCATCTCCATAAAGTTGGTCAGCAGCAGGAAGCATGAAGTGCTCTAAAACTTCCTGGTATATGGCTGCGTTGACCTTGGACCTCAGAAAACACAGTGGACCAACACCAGCAGATGACATGGCACCCCAAACCATCACTGACTGTGGAAACTTTACACTGGACCTCAAGCAACGTGGATTGTGTGCCTCTCCTCTCTTCCTCCAGACTCTGGGACCCTGATTTCCAAAGGAAATGCAAAAATTTACTTTCATCAGAGAACATAACTTTGGACCACTCAGCAGCAGTCCAGTCCTTTTTGTCTTTAGCCAGGCGAGACGCTTCTGACACTGTCTGTTGTTCAAGAGTGGCTTGACACAAGGAATGCGACAGCTGAAACCCATGTCTTGCATACATCTGTGCGTAGTGGTTCTTGAAGCACTGACTCCAGCTGCAGTCCACTCTTTGTGAATCTCCCCCACATTTTTGAATGGGTTTTGTTTCACAATCCTCTCCGGGGTGCGGTTATCCCTACTGCTTGTACACCTTTTTCTACCACATCTTTTCCTTCCCTTCGCCTCTCTATTAATGTGCTTGGACACAGAGCTCTGTGAACAACCAGCCTCTTTTGCAATGACCTTTTGTGTCTTGCCCTCCTTGTGCAACGTGTCAATGGTCGTCTTTTGGACAACTGTCAAGTCAGCAGTCTTCCCGATGATTATGTAGCCTACAGAACTAGATTGAGAGACCATTTAAAGGCCTTTGCAGGTGTTTTGAGTTAATTAGCTGATTAGAGTGTGGCACCAGGTGTCTTCAATATTGAACCTTTTCACAATATTCTAATTTTCTGAGATACTGAATTTGGTATTTTCCTTAGTTGTCAGTTATAATCATCAAAATTAAAAGAAATAAACATTTGAAATATATCAGTCTGTGTGTAATGTGCAATACTAGCTTTGCTATTGCCTGATTACATTAGCTAACGTGTGTATATCTGTAAACTAACACTGGTCTCTCACCAAGACACCTGCTCTATTCTCCTCGCACATCAACTCAATTTGTCTCCTCTGACCGGTGTTCTGTCTAATCCTGGCCTGTCTCTGCTCTCTTGGCCGCATAGCAGGCTCATAATTTTATCTGTGGTCTGTCATACGAGTGTAAATAAACATTTAAAATGTCCTCAGCGTCCGAACTGTCATTGCGATCCATTGTTTTCTTATGGTTAAAATGGACCGCGCTCCCTCTCGTTACGTCACTTCCGGTTTTGGCGGTTTTCAGATGCGGAAGTAAAATTCTCTCACAAAAACGACTTCAGAAGCCTTAATAGCGTATTTTAAAGAAAATCTAGTTCCTACATTATTTTTCTATACATCACTGGAGCCTCTAACCTGGAATATGCCCTTAAAAGCACCATCTGCTGGACAAGGCTTGACATGTAAGAATTCGTAAAGCAGGTTTATCTGTCATCTGTCTGTCTACTCTAGAATGGACTTACTAAAATGATTGAAAATCACAAATCACAATAAGCTCTGCCTAGATGTTTTTCTTGATTTTCAAGATTCACTACTCTAGGATACTGCCTTTGAGACAAAGAGCCACAAGGGTAAAGACTCCTTCAAAATATGCTGTAACTTAAAATAAAATAATGGCTTGTGCAAATATACAATTATATATATATATAATAATATTTTCTAGTAGCCTAGTCGTGTATAAATCTTTACCATATCTTATATGTAAATATATTTACAGGGTAGTATGTTTATATGCAGTCATTTTATATTTAAATAAAGCTCATAATAAAACAATAAATTGTTGTATTTTTTGTTGCCAAGCATAACTCTCAACAAGAAAAGAAAAACAAAACATATAACCCCCATTTTTCCCACCATCCTTCAGTCAACAGTCAAAACTATTTTAATAGTAATATCAATAATATAATAATAATAATATATTATTTAGTAATATCGTTCCTATTACTTGTTTCATTTCTGTTTTAGTTTTTATAACCATTTATTACTTGTATGTTTGGCTCAGTGTTATTTGTTTTAGGATTACTGTTAAACTAACGTAGTTTGATTTGTATGTGTTATCTATTTTAATTTTAGTTACAGTTGTAGCAATGTTTTCATTTTATTAGTTTTTTTTATTATGTCTGTATATGGTATTTATTAATTTTTAGTTTTATGTAATTTAAGTTATTTTAGTAGGCCTACTTCAACAAACTAAATGGAAATTAAATAATATTGAATTTATGGATATGTGTGTGTGTGTGTGTGTGTACATACACACGTAGTTGTTTTTGGTGTTTGGCTTAGTGTTATGTTAGAATCTATTATACACATACCTTTTGTTCTCTTAATATTTTGAATTGTTTGTAGCTTTATTTTGTTTTCATTTAAATGTTAAGTTTGGAAATTTTGTTGTATGGATTTGTCATTTTTATTTATTTATTTTTTAATGTGTGTGCATATATAGTATTTATAAAGTTTTAGCTTTGGATCAGTTTTAGTTGGTTTAATACTACAATTGATTGTTTCTGTTGTCTTTATTTGTAAGTCGCTTTGGATAAAAGCATCTGCTAAATGACAATGTAAATGTAAAACAAAACCATATTATCAATGTCAAAACTAATGTAATGCAGAGAGTGGAATACAATATGTGAGCCTGGACGACAAAACCAGTCATAAGGGTCAATTTTTTGAAACTATCTATAGTTATCTATCTATAGTTATAGATGGTTAACAATACTATCTATAGTTCTGAAAAGCTGAATAAATAAGCTTTCCATTGATGTATGGTTTGTTAGGATAGGACAATATTTGGCCGAGATACAACCATTTGAAAATCTGTAATCTGAGAGTGCAAAAAAATCAAAATATTGAGAAAATTGCCTTCAAAGTTGTCCAAATGAAGTTCTCAGCAATGCATATTACCAATGAAAAATTACGTTTTGATATATTTATGCTAGGAAATTTACAAAATATCTTCATGGAACATGATCTTTACTTAATATCCTAATGATTTTTGGCATCAAAGAAAAATGGATAATTTTGACTCATACAATGTATTTTTGGCTATTGCTACAAATATACCCCTGCTAATTAAGACTGGTTTTGTGCTCCAGTCACATATTATTCCACTGAATATAGAAATGAAATAAAGAAATGAAATAAACATTCCATTAAAAGATGTGATGATACAAATTGTATTGTATCATACAATGTTACATTTCATTATTATAAGATAGATAGATATTATTATATTCTTATTATGTTATGGCAGTCTCAAGGGCTCTTCTCAATCAAATCAAAGGTCAAATAACTTAGGGCTTCCACTGACCCATGAATTGTCATGGTGCTTCTGCGCATGCTCACAACATCGAAGGTAAACAAAGAGGAAAGCGCACACCCGGCCTCTCAGTGCTGCCTAAACATTAAACACTGCTCTTCTACCCACTTTTCTGTCCGATCAAAACATGGATGGGATATTTTCATGTCGAGCAAGTATTTATTATGACCAAGGCGGTAGGAAATACATGGAGGACTTAGTGACGATGAAGCAGGAGGATGAGCCGAGTGAAGATGAACTGGACGCCGCAGAACGTGGCGAGATCGCAGCACCAGCAAAAGACCAAAACCCCGACGCTTCGATCCAAGACTCCATCCCCGGATCTATCACTGTTACCTATGTTCAAGATGATGAGCCTAGCTCTACTCTTCAGCAGGCGTCGATGCCCTCCTCTCACCCGTCCAAGAACACCCGTCGGCCGCGGGCTGTGGCTATGTTCGCCGTGTTCGACGGACACGGGGGTCCAGACGCCGCGCGCTTTGCACGCAGCCATTTATGGGACCACATCAAAAAACAACGAGGCTTTTGGTCTGAGGACGACGACGAGGTGTGCGCGGCTCTGCGAAAGGGATTCATCTCTTGTCACCATGCCATGTGGAAGAAATTACGTAAGTAATGACACTGAACGTTACATATACACATGTTCTCGTTTAACACTGCTGTGAAGTCTCTACCATTTTATGGACGTGCAATGGAAAGAGTCAGGACAGCTGATCTTTTTGAATGAAGGTTGCAACATCAGATGCATCCCGCCAAAAGAAGTTGCACAACCACTGCAGGCCACACCAAATAACATACATACTGAACTAGAGTGACAGCATATCAGATCAGAATAGTGTTTTGCAGACACCTGCAAACTGAGTTAGTTTTCTTAAAGGTGCACGTAGTCATTTTTCGATAATTTAAAAGTTTTTCTCTCAAAGAAATTAACGAATATTTTAAGAGGTCTAATTTTTAAAACTATGTACACTCACATGAGAGGAAGATTAGTTTTGTCATTCTTCTAAAATAAGCTGTTTTCTACACAGAGTGGGTCGCCCCTCTTGTGGAGACCGTATGTTGTCAACATATGACTAGCGTGTCGTGACTGAGTACCTACCTATAATAACATAATGTGTTAACTTATTAAATGCCTATATAAGCATAAACGTACAGGTACATCTAGACAGGGCAAGCAAACCAAAACTTGCAGCTTGGACATTTTCCAAATTTTTGCCTTTTTCTTCCACATGTATTACAGAATTTAAATTTTTGTATGAACTATCAGTTTTGAACAGAAAGATTCATTCATTCCTGATCTGTTTTTGAAAACTATATAATCTGTTTTCTTTTAGCGGAATGGCCAAAGACGGTTACAGGACTTCCCAGCACATCGGGCACAACTGCAAGTATTGTCGTAATACGACGTGACCGTGTGTATGTTGCCCATGTTGGGGACTCGGCGGTGGTGTTGGGGGTGCAGGATCACCCTTCTGACGAGTTCATTCGAGCTGTAGAAATTACACAGGACCACAAACCTGACCTCCCGAAGGAAAGGGAGAGAATAGAGGGGCTCGGTGGCAGGTGAGTTGTTCTATAAATGCTCACACAACATATGTTAACAAACTGTATTCGCACACTCTACTTTCTGCTTTTATTAAATGATATGTGGAGGCGTGTACTAGCGACACAGCTGCATGAGATTATTTTGCAATTTGATTGAAGACTTTCATGTTATCCACTTTTTTGGTTAACCTTCACAAGCAACCATCCTCATTCTTTTATTTTATGTCAACATTCATCAGGAAAACACAAACCGTTACCCGTTTCTTTCAGCCTTGTGTGTTCACAGTGGTCTGACTGGTTTTTGTTTATGCAGCTTCAAAAGTGGGACAACATAACCAAACATGCTCTGGCATTTGTCCTCATTATCATAATCTAAACACAAGCTTTCTTTGTCACTTAGCCTAAAAGAACATAAAAAGCATGTCAACATGATACAGACCAGCATCCAGTTGCCTTTATCATTGTCTTTAACTATGATGAGACCCAACAGTTATCACTGTCACATCTTTCCTCCAGTGTCATTAAAAAGTCTGGAGTCAATAGGGTGGTGTGGAAGAGACCCAGACTAACCCACAATGGACCAGTAAGAAGGAGCACTGTCATCGATCAGATTCCATTTTTGGCTGTGGCCCGAGCTCTTGGTAAGAGGGTTAAGCTATTTCGTAACATGAGGTCATCGTTGCTGTTATGATTGGAAAAATAGTGATTAGAATGTTGAGTGAGTTTCAACACATCCAACAAGTCAGCAGAGATTGTCTGTTGTTCTGCAAATTGCAACACACCACCATGATATACTCTGTTCTTTAGCAACCACAAACAGAACGTTGAATTGCAACACAGGCTGTTTAGGTGTTTAAACAGTTTAGCAAGGTTGTCAGGGCTCAACAATGAGGACTGCGCAATGGCCCCAGTGTGAAAGATGCTCAGGACAGTTTACGGAATTGTCATTTCATCACGCTTGTGGACAAATACGTTTAAAATTATGTCAGCATGCTGCTGCTGTATGTGTCCTTATTGTTAATGAAGCAACAGAAGAAAAAGCGACAATTATTCACTGCTCCTGACTGAACATATAGTGAAATTTCACTGGTATGTAAAATGTTAGTGCTATGACAGCCTTATTTATTAAAATGTAAGGTTACATAGGTAAGATGAATGTAATTTTTTATTTATTTATTTTATTTTGTAGTGAGACCAGTGAAAAATTGATGCTGAGCTCTGGTTGTAAATTTTAAAATCTGTAATTACTTAAAATCTGTTGCACTGTTCCTTTAAAAGGTGGCAATTTTGATTAATGCCAATCAAAAGACCTTATTATGACCTTATATCAGAAGACCTTATAATGCCAGTCTGATTTTTAAATGTTTTTTTCCCCTATAATTTAATGCACATTAATGTGTCTGCAGGTGACCTGTGGAGTTACGACTTCTACAGTGGAGAGTTTGTAGTGTCACCAGAGCCTGATACCGCTGTTATCAAGCTGGATTTGAAGCAGCACCATTACATCATCTTAGGCAGTGATGGGTTATGGAACATGGTATCGCCTCAGGAGGCTGTGTCTATTTGCCAGGAAAATGACAATGCCAAGGTGAACAATTTAAATTTATGCTTCAGGAAAGGTCTTAATTGTCTTTTAGAAACATTCGCTTATCTGAATGTTTATTCCAACAGGCAAAGAACCAAAAAGGAAATGTTTCAAATGCTGTTCTGCTTGTGAACCATGCCTTACTGAGATGGCGTCAACGCATGCTCCGTGCTGATAATACCAGTGCCATTGTTATCTGTTTGGAGCCGTTCGGGACATCCTCTGAGTGTTTGCCACCTTACGAGACTGTGTATAATCTACAAGGACCAAAGTGTGGCTCTGTTCCTAAATCTTGCACCAACTCTTTGCCCGCTCAGGTTAGGAATGTTTCAGATTTTTCTATTTAAAGGCATAGATGATCCAAAAATGAAAATTTGCTGAATATTTACACTCATCAGACCATCCAAGATGTAGATTAGTTTGATTCATCATCGTAATATATTTGGAGAAATTTAGTATGACTTGTTCACCAATAGATCCACTGCAGTGAATGGGTGCCGTCAGAATGAGAGTCCAAACAGCTGATAAAAACACCACAATAATCCACAACAGACTCTGTCCATCAACTGACATCTTCGGAAGTGAAAAGCTTTATAAGAAACAAATCCATCAATAAGGCATTTTCACTTTAAACTGTTGGTTCTGGCAAAAATACCACACCATAATCCATAATAACACTTCCTCCAGTGGATAAAGTCTATCCCCTATAGTCGTCTCACATCAAAATCCACTGACATATTTAAAACTGTTTTGGACTATTTTTAGGTGTTAACGGTGCTTGATCTGTGCATATTTCTCTCCTGATTTAGACAAGATGACGTTTTCACTGGAGAAATCTATATTATGGATAGAGTACTCATATTTTAGCTGAAAGCAATGGTTTGAAGTTAAAAATGTCTTCATGATAATTTTGTTAATTACAAGCACACAGCTAGTAGATTATTTCCATTACTTCTGGATTATTGTGATGTTATCATCAGCTTTTTGGACTCTAATTCTGACGGCACATATTCACTGCATAGGATCCATTGGTGAACAAGCACTGTAATGCTGAATTTCTTCAAATCTGTTCTGATGAACAAACAAACTCATCTTCATCTTGGGTGGTCTGAGGGTGAGGGTGAACTGTTCTTTTAACAATACAAAAGCAGTGTCCATTTAATGAATTAAGGCCTGCTTCATTGTATAAGTCTATTGTTTTTCTTTTGTATTGTATTATATTGTGGATTTTGATTCAAAATAACACCACACTCAAGCTTCATATATAGTTCCTTCTTTTTTAGGTTCCTGTTACTCAAGTACAGCCCATCCCAGAGCAGCAAAATGGCAGCTGTGAGACAAGCACGATATTTGAATCATTTCCTGATAGCCTTACAAACTCTGAAGACCTGCCTTGTAATGACTCACTGGAAAATGAGGCCCATTGTGACAGAGTGCCTACAGGCAAACGGGTGCTAGAGGACTCCTCTTCACCTGTGCTGAAGAAACCATGTCGTAGTTTGTCCCAGTCCCCTCTTAAAGAGTCCTCATGTACATCCTCAAAGAAACCGAGCACACAGTCCTCGGCAAGGAGCGGTGGTGGTGGCAATGGTCAGAAACAATCTGAAAATGTGCAAGCGCTGCTTCAGCAGCATGGGAAGTCTACTGTATGTGTTTGCTGACATTCATGGTCCTATTACAATGCAATCTGTACATTCATGCTGGACAGTCAGACTCTGATATTAGTTGATATAAGCTACTGAGAAACCAAATCCTGAAGCAAGTAACAATGTCAAAAGAAAAAAAAATCACTCGCTTCCATTCACGACACTCATGTTTTAGTGTATGTTAGTGTTATGTTGTTATACATTATATTTTGCAGACTAATGAAAATGTGTTGTTCAATTTTTAAATGAGTTTTAATTTTTCCTCCTTTGTGTGTTCATTGCTCGGTTCTGTTATGCTTCAGGTCAGTCAGGTAGACATGATGGATCAAATAGGGATTTTTGCACTTTAAGTTGAATTTGTGCAGTCTTTATGAAAAATTGGAGGGGGAGGGGAGGGGAGGGGGGGTTACTGGTATATGGTTTTACTGAACAAGGAGAATAATACTTCATTTATAGTGTTCACTGGTGTCTTAACCCTGTGTCATAAGGTTTAATGTTAACGTTGTATGCAAGCATGAACTTTATGAATTATGCATTTTGGATTTTAAGCATTATGGTTATTTTAATGTTTCCAAGGATTTCAATAACATTTTCTTTTTTTCCTATGATAGGGGAAATTGTCATTCTAAACTGAAGGTGCTGCTATGCTAAACAGGTCAATAAAAAATTTACAATGAAAACTGTATGCTTTTCAATAAAAATGTTGGAAGTTGTTATAGGGACAAGTTAAAACAAGAAATATAGGATTTCTATTTGTTATTTTACAAGTTATTTTAATATAACTAGTTTAAATAATTTCAAGACATCCTTTGAAGATAAGAACCACTATACATTCCTTCATTGTTTCTAAAGCTTCGTTTTTCCGAAAGAAGCCGAGGTTGTGCGAAGTAACGTTAGCTCGGTTGGTGATCACGCGATACTTCGATGTAAATAAACACATCAGCGTGACGTGACGTAACATGCGCGTTTATCCAGGTTGTTGTGCAAATTTTCAAATATGAAGATGCTCATATGAGCGTGAACCAAACAAATATTGCTTTACATAATTCACCACGATGCTAATGTTAATTTTAACACCGCGTCAGATTCGTTCAGCGAACAAAAAGCCCAAACAGTCCCTGCCGTCCACTATTGGTCAGAAAGGTCCAAGTGCCCACCTTTGCCCTAACTCTATTGGCTATCCGCCTCCGACGCTCATCTCTGATTGGCCAGAGCATCTGTTGTTTCCGCTGTATGTCAGCTTCACTGTGGCGTTTTGTGAGGACCTCTGTTGATCCGAATTCAAAACACAAAACCTCTGGTTAGTAAAATGTCGCTTCGTTAAACATTCAAATGCACATTTATTACATATATTACATATATATTTCTTTCAAGAAGTGAGAAAAGTTATTGTCATTGCTCAGTTTGTTGTCTTTGAAGCGTTGTAATGACAGATAGCGGTATTGGCTAAGCTAACATACTGTGGAGAGAGTTGATATGATGAAATGTTGAACTGACTAAACTCACAGCTGTGTTTTCTCTGACACACTCTTGACATATTTTTGGACATTGTCTGACATTAAATTATGGTAAATTTATGGTAAAATGTAACTAAATCAAGAGCTGCTCACATTGTTATGATGGTAATAAAGGTATTTACATCCTATAAATCTTGCTGAAGGTTATCACAAGTGTTTTCTTTTGTTTATCTCGTTTGTCGTAGCAAGTCTATGTTATAGATCGTTTACAGGATCAATACTTAATAGGAATGGGTCTTTTGTGCAGATTTAACTGAGCCAGGCACTTCTGTGCCTTGTTTGTTTACATCTATCTGCAAGCTGGATGATCTGTAGTGATACAGTTATTATTTGTAGCCTATTGCTTCTATTGAATTTAGAATAATACTGAGATCAGAATGATCAATGAGGCATCTCTGCACTGATGTTTAGTGTAATGATCATGTGAAAATCATGACTGTATCTTCTCATCAACAGGATACTGAGTGGTTGGCCATGGCGTCTGACTCCCCGCGCAGACCGAGCCGCTGTGCTGGTGGGGTTGTGGTTCGAGCACAGGCTGCAACGTAAGACCATAATGACTCGTTTGTGAATGAAATTACAGTTGTAAATCCAGTTCAGTGATCAGTATTGTAAATGTTAAGATGTTGGTTGTCATAAACAAAAAGGTGACAAAATATTGCATTGCTGCTTAAGCTTTTAGGTTTAAATGGTCAGGTCTTTTTTTGTGTGGCTATATTATTTTCATGAGAATTTTTTTTACTGTTTTGCAGAGAGCAGTCATACATGGAGAGCGTAGTTACGTTCTTGCAGGATGTAGTCCCTCAGGTAAATTTTTTTTCTCTTCAATTTTGCCCAGAATTTTGTGTACAAAACTGGAGATTCACTTTTTTTTATCTGTGTGTTGTAATTTAAAGTCCATGTTTGATAATGTTTAATTTTCAGTGTATTTCTGTTGTAAATATGTTGAGAGCCTATGAAAGACTCCCTTTTTAGACGTATAAGTGATAGATAGTGAGAGTAAGAACAATTTTGTTAGAAAATATCTAGCCTTTATTAATCTTTGTATTTTCAGGCGTATACTGGGACACCTCCAAATGATGAAAAAGAGAAGATAGTTTGGGTCCGTTTTGAAAAAACAGACATCAATGGTAAGTTTGTGCTGTATGTTTTGATTCAGTAAAAAGTACTGACTCAAATCATTTGTTTGTGAATCAGACTACACCACATTGGTCACGCTGTGCTAGTAGATGTTGTGGGAACTTTTTTATTACTATTATTATTTTATGTTTTTGAATGAAGTTTCTCATGCTCACCAAGGATGCCTTTTTGTGGGTATGATGATTGTTGTGAAATTATTATTTAAATTTACTTTTTTTTTTTTTTATATACATTAAAATGTAATTTATTCCTGTTATGGCAACGCTGAATCTTCAGCAGCCATTACTCCAGTCTTCAGTATCACATGATCCTTCAGAAATCATGTAATAAAACTTATTTTATTTAATATTTTTCCAGGATTCTTTGATGAATAAAAAGTTATAAAGAGCAGCATTTATTTGAATTAGAAATATTTTGTGATGTAAATATCTTTACTGTCAAATTTGAGAAATTGAATGCAAAAAACAATTCATATTCATTCCTTTTTAAAAAAGCTTTAATAAGCATTGAGATGTTACACAAATCCTAAATGTGTCATATTGGGTTAGCAAAGTTTTTGATTGCACCAATGTTGCATCATCTAAATGCTGAACATGTTCCTCATTCCAGCAAACATGTCATGAGGGGATGAGACGACTGTCAGGAGATTAGACATAATTTTCCTAATTTTCCAGTTGTATTGACACTTGTATTGACAACCCAGCTTGATCTTTGCTTTTACACTTTTTTTCGTTAGAAGAATAAACAGTGACAATCAAAAAGGTGCTATATTTTGCCAACTTTTGAATCATTATTTATGTGTTCCATTGTTCTGATCATCTGCATCTTGTTTGTTTATCGAGCTGTTTACAACTTACGTCAAGCCTTTGTGAATTACTTGCTTTGTGAATTATTTGTTGTACTTCTGTGTCATTTCTGACAACGTGTGTTTCTTGCCCTGTGTCCAGATGTGGCCCGCTTACCAGAGTTCCAAGAGATGCATGGCAGCGGCACTGACCCACCTCTCTGCTTGATGATTGGCTACACTGATGGAATGCAGATTTGGAGCATATCAGTGAGTACATTATAAATGGTCTCTCTTGCCTGCACTGCACTGGCTGCTTCCAAATATGCATAAATATGCAAATTTTCTGCAGTGCATTCATATAACACACATTCATACTATATAGAACATATTTGTTTAACGGTTGTGAAGTAAGTACTTTACATTTTTTGATGCAGCCAGCATGTTTTTCTCTAGACCACTCTTTCTGTATGTCTGCTTTGAGGGATGTTCACACTGTCAGCGGTTCGCATTGATAAAGCAACTGGAAATCATTCATTTTAGTGACAATGAGAGTGTAGACAGCAAAGCTCAGCAGTGAAATCAATACCGTTGTACTGCCTACTACATACTATCTGGTGTATACTGCTTTTATTGTCCTTTCTTTTACGGGAATTTAGCTTTTTTTATTCCAGTTTTGTATTTAAAATCAATATTCAGTTGAATATGACTCACAAACGACCTTAAGATTGTGTTTGATATTGCTGACTTGCTGTTGTTTTGTTGCTGTGTAATGCTGTGACTCTTTTTCACCACTTGGTGTCGCCATAGACAAAGGCCAGGCTGTGTCCTAGAATACAGACTTTAGTATTGAAGTTGGGTGAAATTGTCAAGATGCTTGCTAAGCTCTGAATCATGTCAAATGTAAAAAATAATAGTAACTAAACATGATATCGCATCCCAAGTAAAGTAATGAAAATGTCAATTTCAATTTAAAAGGTTTTTCAGACTTGGCTGTCACAGTCATATTGTAATAGAAATCAAGACTAACCCTGTCACCCTGACTAAGCCTTTATTTTAGGAAATTATGAAAGTCCTGACAGTTATCACTTTAGGAAAGAGTTGCACTTCCTTATGACATGAATTTGGAAGCTGTAGAGCATCATTACAGACTCAACATCTCACACTTTTTGTGAAAGTGTTGAAAGCGTCACAGTGTCTGGCTATAAGTTGCCTGCAAAGTGTTTGTGACAGTTGCTGAGCTGACACCTTCTGTAATGGCGTTGAAGGGAGGAGCAGGAGTGGCACTAGCCGTAGTACATTTCTGCGTTCCTGTGCATTAGCATCTTGGTGGAGCAGGATCTTTGATGGAGGTGTTGCTCGCTGGCAGGAGATAGCAGTTAGAATAAACGGGTCTAATTGAAGTGGTGTTGGAGTGGAAGGATGACATGCAGTACGCTGGAGATGTCTGCTTTGCTGTTATCATTAAAGCAGCCCAATGCATTTCACCCCTTTGTACCACTCTGATTCCAATGTGTATAGACGGGTGTTAGATAAATCTGTGGTGATGATAGTGCTGCAGAAATTAAGCATGTTTAAGGAGTGATTAACTGATAAGGGATGCACAATTTTGCATGATTGTTAATTCGGTTACACTTTATCTTAAGGTGTCTTTGTTAGAGTGTAATTATACATTGAAGTACTGAGTAATATTAATTAATTACATGTACTTACTATATGGTTAGGATTAGGGTTTGGCTTAGTATGCAATTATGTATAATTAGTTGTTATAATATTAACGTGTAACAAGGACACCGTAAAATAAAGTGTTACCGTTTTATTCTTATTTGATTATTTTTTTACATTATCTTTTTATCACTTAAAGTAAATCTTTAAAATCACTTTTAATTTAAATTGTATTTATTAAGCAAATACTTTTATCTATATATTAAACAAGAAACAATGCTATTAAACATAACTTTAGCAAATCTCAAAATGAATGTTTTTCATACTGCACGTTATACTGTAATGTTAATTTTAGTTTTTAGTGATTTATTTAGCTTTATTTTGCATTTATTTAGAGAAAATAGTATAAATAATATCCATTTTATTAGAGGCCTTTTCTAAGTTATTTGCCATAACATAAAAAAAAAATTATCTGCTTATTCCTACTGGCTTAAAATGTAATAATATAATTTCGTTATCTGACAGTATTATGGCATTTAGATATAAATTATGCATTAGCCATAAACCCAATTGGTCAGTTTTTCTTAATTTACTTAAATACAAATTTAATATAAAATGCATAAAATAATTGAAATCATTGGAATCATTGGATTTATTATGGTCTCTTTTTCTCAGATGAAACATTTAAATTCCCTTCAAAGAAACAATAAATGATAATTGATAATTGCAATCCAAGTCTTTTGCTTCTGACTTCAGACTTAATGTTGTTGTAGTGTATTTTAGGGAAGGAGAGCTGAAGTTCATGTCTGTATTATCGCTATCATATCAAGAGCCCAGAAGGCCAGGAGACAGAGATGTCACCAATCTTTCTTGTCTAATGCTGGGCTTTGTCCTCTGTCTGCTCTGCTTTCAGAAGCTCTCCGCTTTCTAAGAATACAGACAGAGCTGCCGTCTCTCTCTCAGCTCCAGATACTGTTGAATTGCTCCGATTCGCTGAATTCCATCACACAGAGTGGCTGGAGATGAACAAAACTCATTTTATGACCAGCATCTACACTGTATCCATGTGAATGAAATTAGAAACAACAAGAGGGAAAAATAAAAGAGAAGCCTCAATTTTGCATATTGCTGTGATAAATAGTAATGTAATAGCTGAGAGGTTGGTGATGGATGCCACCACTAAAGCCGTGTAAAGCGAGGATGAGCAGTCTGGTAATGCACAATGACAGTCGCATTAATGTAAACCTCACAATCCACTAAATTCCATTATTCCTCTGCCCCATTTGCCATCCGGGGGTTTTGTTTTGTGGTGGCCTGCGTGCATTACCTCTCTCTCTTGTTTTCTCCCCTTCTGTCTCTCTCACATCAAATGTACCGTGCTGTAGATGCCATATTAATCCCCCACTTGGCAGCTACAAAGTCTGCACCGAGCACTTTTAATAAAAACACAACTCTGATCCTGCATTCGAAAAAGCTACTAATTGTGCAAAAGAGCGATCATCCTATGAGGGCTTATCTGCTTAAGACACGTGGATTATGCCCAGTAATGTGATAAAGGATGGTTTTGTAATTTAACACACATAGAGATGCACATTCAGGGCTTAATTCTTAAAACAAAAAGCTAGAATAAAAGGCCATAGGATTTGTGGCACCAATCAAAATATTTCCGCCCTTGCGATGTGATACACCACTCCTCAGCTTCGGTTTCACAGATCTCTGGATTTCCACCAGCTTATTACAGTGTCGGTATGAGAATGACGTTATTAAGACTAATTTGATTTAGGTCTGTATTGTTATTACAGCTCAATCAAATGTAGCTGGTCATTCTAGGTACTGAATATCAGCTTGGGATGGTTAGTCACGGACATGGTGTTGTTTATTTGAGGAGCACTTTATGGAATACATGACAGCTTTTGTTTTGTGGTTTCGTTGTTGGCTCACCCTCCATCCTTCATGTGAAGTCTGTTTCTCTCAGTTTGCGTTGATTTGTCCTACAGTGTGAACAGATCTCTCTTTGTTTGCGCCCCATTGTTCTTTGACGTCCCGCAACCACATTTTTGACCCCGAATGGCATTGAGTTGATCAGCAATTCAGATTTTTCCTACACTGGTAGAGGCAAGAAAAGACTAAATGGAGATTTTAAAATTTCGGGTTTCCTGAAAAAAACTTTAATTGGCTGCATAACAGATAGTCCCGCCCCAAACTCACTCCATTGGTTGAGCCAATGTCGGGCAGGTTGGGATGCGCAAACAGCAGTGCCACAATGTTACACGTTTCAGGGAAATCAACCAGCTGAAGTCTTTGAATTAGTAATTGAATAAAAACTGTGACCTCGTTAACCGAATCATTGTGACTGAATCATTGAGATGATGAACCAATAAATCAGTTCTTTGAAAAGATCCAGTTTAAAAGAATAACTAGTTTGTGAACTGAATATCAATACTTTTCATCACTACTTCTCCAAGAAGAACTAGATCAAAGTTTGAATAATGACTTCAATTTTGGTGTGTTCTTGACACAAAGCTATTACTTTATGGCTTTAGAAGACATGGAATATAATGTATGAGTCATATGAACCACTTTTATGATGCTTCAGAGGAGCTTTTTGTCATTTTGGAGCAGTGCTCATTCACATTCATTAGTTAAAAAAGAATGGCTGGGATATTCTTAACAAGTTCTTCTTTTGTGTTCCACTGAAGATATAAAGTCATACAGGGTTTGGAACAACATGAGGGTGAGTAAGTGATTCACCCATGATTTTCAGTTTTGGGTGAACTGTTCCATTAAGCTTGGATAGGATAATTTAACTATGAAAAAACAAACAAACTGTAGCTTTGAAAACTGCACAAGTGTCATTTAAGAGCATGTTTGTCAATGACAGAATTGAGTTTTGCAGCTTTTATCCATTTTCCGTTCATATCCGAAGGCCAGATAACATTACACGGCAGGGTTTTTTTTTTTTTTTTTTTTTTTTTTGAAGTGTCTTGCTTTGGTTTGTCCACAGATGCCTGATGTTTATCTTCTAGTTGTTGGGTGACTCATTATCAAACCACATCACAGCCGCTGCAGACCAAACAGAGCATTGTGTGATTCACAGTCAAGTACTTTTATGTCGTTAATGTTCCAAAAGGGATGCCACAGTATTTAGGACATTCGTCATGGGTGTTTTTCAGTCGGACACTCTGTGTCAACACTTTCAAATGGAATGTGTTAGCTGATGTACAAATAAAAGATAAAATGCTGGAGCCCTGTTAACTCTGTACTGTTATTATATGGACACCATTTTGTCTCAGGCCTGATAACCTTTGTGATGTGGCTCTGGTACTAACTCGTATACACCTCCACAGTTTATGCATCACCACATTCTCACACCCACAGTCCTCTTTTATGTCTTTGAACTGAGTTTATCTCTCTAACATCACTGTTCGGTGTGTTTTAAGTGTGCCTGTTTGTTTCTTCTCTCTGCAGATGAATGGGGAGGCGCAGGAGCTGTTCTCGGTGCGGCACGGACCTGTGCGAACTGCTAGGATCCTGCCTGCTCCTCATATCAGTGAGTATGATACACTCTAAAAGCCTGGGCTTTGCTCATCCTGCAGAGCCACATAAGTATAAGTGCATTAGTTTTAACATATAGTGGCCACTACAAAAATGTTTTTGGAATCAAAGAAATTTGTTAATACTGCATAGGCCTAGTAATATGCAAAACATGACATACATTACCATTCAAAAGTTTTTTTGTTTTTTTTGGACAGAAATTAATACATTTATTAACCAAGGATACATTACATTGATAAAAAGTGACAGCAAAGACTTTTGTTTCAAGTAAATGCTGTTCTTTTGAACTTTTTAAATCCTGAAAAAAAGTTTTCCATAAAAATATTAAGAAGCACAACTATTTTCAGCCTTGATAATAAGAAATGTTTCTTGAGCAGCAAAATTTCTGGATGATCGTGTGACACTGAAGACTGGAGTAATGGCTGCTGAAAATTCAGCTTTGCCATCACAGGAACAAACTACATTTATTACATTTATTTACATTACAAATTACAAAGTTTTTAATTTTACATTGCAACAATGATAAAATAAATGCAGCATTGTTAAACATAAGAAACCTCAAAACCTTGAAAAACACACACACACAAAAAAATCTTACAGATCCCAAACGTTTGAATGGTAATGTAGACTGAATAGCAAGACAGTTTTAAGTTTTATGAAGGTTTTTTTTATTTTTGAATTTTGGCATCCTAAGAAGGCACAAAAATTTGGTTGCATTTAATTTTTATTGTGCATTTAGCATCGTTTTTCTCCCCACTGCTTTCTAGAATAGACCCAAGCTCCATCTTAGGGTTATAACCCCTACTAGAAGTCTTTTCATTACTGCACATAAAACTGCTGCTCTGAAATATTATTACAAATTCTACATTCCAGTGACATCTTAATTTTCAGCTTGTCAAGAACAAGCGTCCACCTCCAAATTGAAATATGCGTTGACAGAGCATGATCTCCCGCTACGCTTAAATTTATTTCACATGTCATATGTTACATAAACAGCACGTTATTTTACATGTCATGATTGCCACTGTTATTTGCCTCCAAATTTGCAGAAAGTAAAATCGGTTTTCGGCAGTTACATGCTTTTTCGAATCAAGTTAGACCGAGATGTGGCAATTTATAAAGTTCCATGTCTCTCTTCCTTACTGGCTTTTCCATATATCATGTTTAAATTAAAGACTACCTTCTGTTTCTTAATAGCGCAGAGAGCTCGCCAGAGCCCTGCTGTTTTCCCATCATAATATTAAAATCAGTCCTTCATGATTATGTTGGCATGCTGTCAGCTGGCTGCCTGGACTTTTACCGCCGCTCTGGCAGAGAGGAACTGCAGACTTCTGAGATTTTCCTTCTCTTTCATCACGGCTCACTCATTGGCCATCGCATGCCTGCGCTCATTCCATTTGTTAAAGGACGAAAATGAATGGTTTGACAAAAAATACACGGTCCATCTTACTAAACTAAAATACACGCAACCTGATTAGGTATGCTTAAATATTTGATGTTATGTCAAACTGTCCCTTTCACAATTGTTTTTTTCTTCCTGTTTGATGATTTTGCATGCTTTCTGTTGTGACTGAAACAGGATATTATCTGTTCAGAAATTATATAGTCAGATTTTTTTAATCCCTCGCTAAATAAGTGTCATAGGGTCACATTCAAATGTAAAAACAAAAGGAAAAGGAAATGCACTGAGTCGTATTGTAGTGTGACATTTATGCACAGAATTTGTGTTCTGTCCTTTCGGCAGATTTAAACAATGCACAATAAAGGCATTGAACGCCGGCTGGATTCAGATAAAAGAGAATTGTCATAATAAGAAGCAGCAGACGGCCGACACATGAGGAGAACGCTTCTCAGCTAAATCAAATGAATTGTAGAAGTGGAGAAACTGATTGTGATCTGTTTGGCGCAAACAGAGTCATACTATAGTGGGATTTAAAAAGAGTAATTGTTTTAGCTGGGTGAGCAGATTTGGAAAGTCCTGAAAATAGGTGTCAATTTTAATAAGGCAAGGTCTTTCCCAGAATAAAGGAGGAAGTTCCGCTTTCTCTAAAGAGGCAAACTCCCTTTTTTTCCACATCCGTTCTGTTTCTGACTTCTGCTGTTGTTTCAGCAGTGATTCATTTCCAGGTGACAGCTACGGACAGCTGACCAAAAATCTGCGATTGCTTCCTCTCCGTTTAAATTTATCCCCCTGTTGAAAGTGCACTCGTAAATGGCTGTCCTATAACTGAAACGCAGGAAATTTGTTATGTCTTCCAGAAAACAATTCCCTCAATATTTCGCAGCATAGATTGAAAACAGCCATTGGAAAATACAAATGAAAACCACTTGTTTCAAAGTCCAACCAATTTTGAGGTGCATAGCTATGGATGGAGAGGAGCACGGGGTAGTTTTCTGCCCCTTAATTGTTCTTTCAGATAGAAGGCAGCTGTTGTCTTTTAGAGGCCCATCGTATTTGCATTATGATTGGATATCGTGACCAGTCGCAATGTCTGATGACGGAGAAGAGGCCCTTTAAAGTGTTAAGGTTTGAGAATGACACATTTGCACTCACACGCCACGCCACAGGAACCGTGCGTTCCTGGAGCTGATTAGTGTCATGGCATGGCTGCCCAAATTACAGCTCCACAAAGACTAACATCTTCTTCTATCCGGACATGAATGGAAGTTTTCTCCCCTTCTCTTTTAAATCAAGAGAATTAGATAAATATGGGATCTGTAAACTCACTGCGACATGTTTTCTCCACCTAAAATATGCCTACCGGCCTTTTGCCATTCTGTAATTCCTCCGAAGCCCTGAAATTAAAGCCAGTCAGACAGAATACTCCTCCTAAAGCTTTGAAGGCTCTCTCCATTAGAGTTGGAGGAGAAATGGTTTGCATTCAACACATTGCACTGAGTGGCGTTTCTGTTCTCTGTCTCCATTTAATGTCTTGCATGCTGGTATTTTAATTTCATTTGATCCCCATAAGTCTCTGTGAGGAACAGGGCATTATTCTCTTCTAAGTGAGGGTGTGTGAATGTCAAAGCTGACAGGAAAGGTTTTTTTTCTTTTGAGGACGTTTTCAAGGCATAATTTTGATTACAGATTTCTTGTAATGCAATCAACACGCTTCCTGCTGTTTTTTAAGCTCAAGTTCAGTGGGTGGGTGGCTTTGGTGGAGGGACAACAGGCCTCATGTGCGGGTGGCTAATGAATGTCCCTCTTTATGTGGGTCAGTGGTTAATGTTCCCCTTTCTGTCCCTCTGGCTGCAGGTTCCCTCAACACTGACAGCTTCGCTGAGAAACGGCCCCTCCTCGGCGTGTGCAAGAGCACAGGCTCTTCGGGGTGAGTGCACAACGACAGCGTCACTTCCACTGTCAGCTCGGCCTAGTGTCTCACATGGTGCCAGAGGGGGGGAATGTACCACCAATAAATTGACCAAAATGTTAATAATATAATTTATTATATTATTGAATGTATAGTAGTAATAATAATAATAATAATAACAACTACAACAATAATAATAATTGTACAATATTACTATTTTTGATCAAATAAATACAGCTTTGGTGAGCATGGTAGAATTCTTTAAAAATATATCAAAAATCTTACACACATATACATACACACAAAATTTGTCAGCATTATTATGTTTCCTTTTTGTTTTGCGCAAATATATATTATTAAGTATATGCTATTGATTATATACACATACATACACACAAATGTGAAATAATTTTTGTGCAGTGTAGACTATTGGTCAGATTTATTTTTTTTTGTTGTTCATTTGAGAAAGGCCAGTTGAGGTCGAATGCAGGTCAGGAGCATTTAACATCTTTGCATTTTTTTCCCCAAGTGAAGTTTTATGGATATAATAGGCTTGTATCCATCTCCTGGTGTGCGCAACACGAGTGGAGACATGTAAAACTCTTCATGAGGTGAAACCTGCGTGCTAATGGAATGTTCCGTCGTTGTCCGGTTTATGGCTTTTTCCCGTTTTAAAGTGCGATGGAGTCCAAGCCACATCCCTCAGTGTGTGCAACATTTAGATATTATGAGGTACAAACCCTAAGTACATTTGAAAACCTGTAATTTGTTATACATAATAACCTGCATCAAAGGTCTGCTGGGGCCAGGGAGTGGTCTCGAGTGAGACGGCTAAACCCTGCTGACTGACTGGCCGACCCGGTCGGCTCCAGAGGGCCAGACCTGCAACCTTGGACCCCTGACAGAGTTGGACTGCAATCTGTGAGAAATATGCCCCCTTAGGGAGTGAGAGGGAGTAGGGCGCATCAGTTATTGGCTTCTCTCATCCCCTCGGCTACGTCTGCCACCTCTTAAAACGAACTCCTCCGCTGCTGCTGCAAATCTTAACTCAATATTTCCTCCCGAGGAAATAGAATAAGGAAGTCTGTCTTCAGCACACTTTGATGGAGACCACCATCCCAGCCGTTCCAAGACTAGAGCTTTGCTCTGCCGGCGCTTATGCAGCCAAACGCGCCGTGTCCGCCCCGACATGGAGACAGACTCTGACGGTTTGGCTTTGTACTCCTGCAACAGTTGGTCTAATGCTGAAAACATGCCTCGTGTTGAAAACCATAACCCTCTCCCTCCGGGTGAATGGTGTTGCCGCTGCTACGTTCCAGTAGAAGTGTTTGGTAAATAGCCTAGCTCTGTATTTTTCTATTTTTTTTTTTTTTTGAAAGACTGTGCTGTGCTCGGTTCTTTCCCCTTTACTGAAATAGTTCATAAACTTACCAAAGTCCTCACACGATTTTTAGTATATAATCATTTTGAAATAACAGCTTTTGTCAACCACCAGTGTGGATGCTGTCTTGACACTCAAATGGAAAACAGATTGCAGCCTTGGCCGATACAGCACTGCTGGTTTAGAAGTTGGTTCACTCAGCTTTAGGCTTAGATTACAAGATTTGCAAATTAAAGGAAAACCAGAAAGAGGAAAAAGCATGTGCACTAAATCCTTCGTTGCAGAACTCCAGCCAGACACATTCGACATAATTTTATCAATGGAGGGGATTATGTCTTAAGTCCAAACAATGTATGGATCTGGTGAATTTCCTTACAGCAAAGTACACACGCCGCCCTTCGTGCCGTGCTACAGTGCCGGTAGGGTTTGCAAATTAGCAAGGAATGTATGAGCTATTCAATCCACCATTGGCCCCCACTTGTATCTGGAAAGGATTTGATTTTCCACCATACCATTGTTATTATTTAATTTTTTTAAATTAGTGGTACAGGTATTACAGTGACCAGTTTGAGCGTGTGTTCTCTCATGCCAAATGCATGCAACAAAGTGTCAAGTCACATTTTATTAAAAAAAAGTCTATATATGCTAGCATATAGATAGAATGTAGCCAGTAAATTCTCATTTTAGGTCTAACAACATTAAAACCATAAGTGAAATAATAAAAAGGTGAAATAATTTAATAAAAATGAAAAATGGTTAACACAAAATAATAATAATCACAAAAAAATGATTTGCAGAACATTTGGTACAACCTCAGACATTATCAGGAGCTAAGGAATAAAATTAGTCATTAAGCTGGGTTTAAAAGCATGCCATTTAACCATTTGTGGCCTCTGTAGTGTGTATGTTTGGAAGGGCTAAAAGTTCACCCCACAAGAGGCCTGCTTTTGTTCTCTGGATTGTGGAGAAATTAAGTTGTTGGGCAGGCAGAAAACAGTGCCCTCTTTTCCTTCCCCTCAAATTTCCAGATCTCCATGGAGAGGATGTGGATGATTTTTTTCTTTCTTTCTTTTTTTTTGCAATCCTCTAATGCAATCCCCTGTCATTGTGGAGATTACTGCTGGACTGCTGTTAGGGACTACAGCACGTGGAGGTTCAGAAGAAGGTCCAGTCCTCACAGGCGTAGAGCCATGATTTTTGACTCCACAGCGGCCACACTGTGCCTGGCTCTGGGGCGGTGGCAAAGATCCAGTGACTCTCCCACTGTACAGCTCTGAAGAGCAGAGCCTCATCCCACTGTCCACCCAGTGTTATCAATGAGATCTGTTTTTACTTTTTTTCTTTAACCATGACCCTAATTGTCCTTACCCAAAGATGTATCCATGCAAAGTCCTGCTGGCACACACTGCTTGCTTATTAATTACACAATAGCTAGGAGGAGCGGAAACCCAGTTTTGTCCAGTGACTATTTTTAAAGCGACTTAGCTAAAGCCTACTGTGCTATTAAGCTGTGCTTTTCATTGCATTTTTATTGAGATGTTAGAAATCCCTCTTAAGTGTATTAAATGATAAATCTCTGTGCGTTTGTATTAGACACAGGATTATGGGAGGATTGGGAAGTGATGCTTTTAGAGCCCATGAGCCTGTTACTCTCTTGCCATCACACCCGGAACTGTGAGATCTCTTGGCTCAGATGATGCGATCAGAGCCAAGAGATGTGGTAGGGCGAAAACAAAAGTACATTTAAAGGGATAGTTCTCTCAAAAATTCAAATTGTCGCCGTTTCATCTTATAAATTAAATGATTTATTATTTCTAATATTAAAGGAATAGTTTGCCCAAAAATGAAAATTTGCTGGAACTTTACTCACCCTCAGGCCATCCAAGATGTAGATGGGTTTATTTCTTCATCAGAACTGAGAAATTTAGTATTGCATCACTTGCTCACATGTGGATCCTCTTCAGTGAATGGGTGCCGTCAGAATGAGAGTCCAAACAG
The DNA here is from genome assembly GCA_039654775.1 of Spinibarbus caldwelli. Lineage (NCBI taxonomy): Eukaryota > Metazoa > Chordata > Actinopteri > Cypriniformes > Cyprinidae > Spinibarbus > Spinibarbus caldwelli. The sequence continues at coordinate 12,193,516 of CM077253.1, read as the reverse complement.
CTGGTAAAAACATCACAAAAATCCACAAGTAATCCACACGTCTCCATGTTGTAAAGTTAAAAGCTGCATGTTTGTTTAGAGCTATTTTGGACTGTTTTGTTGTAAACAGTCCTTGATCTGTGCATATTTCTATCCTGATTCAGACGAGATGACTTTTTCAGCTGAGAAACCAGTATGGAAAAAGGACTCATATTTTAGCTGGAAGTAACAGATTAAAGTTAAAATGTCTTGATGGATTTGTTTAATACAAACATGCAAATTTTCGCTTTACAAGACATGGACTGGAGTTGTGGTGTGGATTATTGTAATGTTTTTATCAGCTGTTTGGACTCTCATTCTGACGGCACCCATTGACTGCAGAGGATCCACTGCTGAGCAATTACTGATCTGTTCCAATAAAGAAACAAACTAATCTACATCTTGGATGGCCTGAGGGTGAGTAAATGTTCAGCAAATTTAAATTTTTGGGTGAACTATTCTTTAAAATTAATTATTTAGGGCTTTCTGCATTTATTGTTTGTGTTGATAAAATGTAATATTTCATCTCTCATGCTACTGGCTCAATTGCCTATTTTTTTGGCCCACTCACAAGATATAAAGATTCGTTTGTGTCTTTGCTCTGCCGTTGCATTTGATGCGTGGGTCTGCTTTAAAACCAGTCTTTGTTTTTGGGTTCTTATGTAGACATTAAAAAAGATTATATTAAATAAAACCTCTTCATGGTCATGAATCATCTGAGATGTCTAATTCTTTATTTGGAAGCTCAGGGAGTAAAAAGCAATGTTAAAAGTTTATCACTCCACCTCACACACATTCTCTTTTTTTCCTGACATTTGTGCTATTTTATCATATCTTTTGCTTCATGTTTCAGTGTAATTTGAGGTAAGCGTTATGATCTGCTGATAGGTCTGACAGACACAATCCTCACTCTTACAGTCATGTTAAAGATGAATGCATTTCCTTCCCATGATGGATCCTCCACCCTTCAAGTTATTTGGAAAGTTCATGCCAGGTGCATCTTTGGGTCTCAGATCATCTTTGTGTGCTTTTTCATGCTGACTGGATGGCCACATAATTCAAGCTCTCTGAGGATGGGAATCTCATGGCTTTGAAGTTTTTCCTGTTTTTCAAGGGCACTTGTCTCAGATCGGTTTACCATGAGCATACATCTCCTTATCTTTCCGATTAATTGCAGAGGAGGCGCACAGGCGTGTAACATCATCCTTTTCATGATTGTGCAAATTTAGGAGTAATGTGCCTATTACCTTTCTTCAGTTAAAAAATAAATCTTTTTTTTTTTTTTTTTTTATAAATAGGATGCTAGTAACCTCTTTAATTGAACTTTTTCCAAGTACATTATTTTTAAACAATCCCGTTTTATTTCTATTTTTTTAATATATTAGTGTACATTTTTCATTATATATTTTAATTTAATTCATTATTCATTTAATCTGCCTAACTGTTACGTTTTTCCTACAATTGTATAGCACTTTGGGTCAGTTTCTGTTGTTTTCATGTTTAATAATTGTTAAAGGTTTAATGAACAAAGTACCAAAAAGGTACAAAGGTATTACTATTTTTTTTCCCCTAAATATATTGTAAACTTCAATGTGCACCAATGCACCACACTTAGATATTGATTACCCATAAGGACATTTGAGGTAGAAAAAAAAAAAGCTGTTCTCAGACCTGAACGGTCCACTTCACTATCCCTGTCTCCCATTCCAGCATCTGTTTCTTCCTTTGTTCGGTTTTTTTTTTTTTTTTAAGTAATTAAATGCTGTAAACACCAGTACAAGAACACCAGTGCCCCTGCAACAGGCTCCTCATTTCAATGTGTTTCCAATATGCATGCGAATCTGTGGAGAGCCCAGTGAAAGGGGAGGAAATGTATTTCTGGCAGTGCTGCAGACATGTAGCTGCGGTTGAACTTTTTACCCTAATTACTTTCCCGCTAATGCCCACGGCGTGCTGGAATCAAAGGGCCTCCTCAGGCCCCAAGAAGCCTGTGATGTGGCCAGCGTTTGTTGTGTGTTGAAGCTCGGCTTGAGAAAGACAGGGGCAGAAAGAGAGAGAGAGGGCGCAAAATTGTGACAGATTTTTTTTTTCTGCTCGAAAATGTCTCAGTTACCACCCACCTCACTTGTTGCCTACAAAAATAGAGTAATTGTTTTCATCTGTGTTTTTACATTGCCGTACTTGGAAATAGCTGTTATAAATCAATACGCGGCTGGCTCGAGGGACTTATCACGGTCCAGAGATCAGAGTTGCGATTTGTCTGTTTCTTCATTTTCCTCAAACACCTTTTGAAAAGGAATATCTCGCACTTCAAGCATCTGTTTTCCATGTTTCTCGAACGATAACAAAAAGCCTAAGAGGATAATAAAAGAGCTTCATATCTTGCCTTATCTCAGAAGAAACAATATGCAGGGTGGGTTTATTGCAGTTTTAAGCAATTAAACTTTTGAACAGACTTAAACATTGTCCACTTTTAACAGATTTATTTTTATTTTCATTTATGGCGCATTTGAGTTTAGTTAAGCTCATGTTTTGTGGTGTGTTTCTCAGAAGGTCAGCTGGTATTTTGGGGTAAGGCAGTATTTGTTTTGCATTTCCAGAGCATGTAATTGTCTGTTCGTATTCGGAAAGCTTGTAAAGTAGCTGAAGCCAAAATGCGATGACGTCGCCTTGTAAATGGATTTACTCGCTAGCACTGCTCTTCGTTTCCAGACTTCCTATTTTATATTCCTTTCCCCTTGTCAGTTTCCGTTCAGGTTAGTGAAATGATTAAAACCTCACAATGTAAAAAGCACCAAAATGGTTATCTTACAGGGTTCAGAGTCATGCTGAAATACAGACATCAAAACGTTTACGAGATTATAAAAGTGATGAGTTGGCCAGCTCGTCACATAGTGGCGTAATGTGCGTAATTACCATTGTGAACACATGTGATGCTAAAATTAAGCCAAACCTTAACTGTAAAAATTGTTCATGTTCCACTCGTGAGTGACTTTTCCCATTTGGTTACCACGAGGGAGGCTAAGACCAGAAAAAGGCCTTTTTTATTGTCTTACCATGCTGAGGGGAGATGGATTTTGCAGGTGTGCGTCTTGGAAGTTTTGTGAGATTGTACCCAGCTATTAGACGCGCCGTTGAGATTGTGGATATTCACATTTGAAGCATTGTGAAGTTATGTCACACTGAATAAAGAAGGTTGAATTTGCCAGATGTGAACTTGTGAGTTCAGGTCACCACCACTTCCAGTATGTAAAATGACTGAGACATATTTTTAAAGAAAATACAGACTTCTTTCTAGATGTTTTTAGTGCCTGTTTTTTTTGTTAGTGACAAGTAAGAGTGTGTTACTTGAAAGAGAGAGCCTGATTTCTCAGGCAGATTTTCTCTGCTCTTTATCCTTAAAATTATGATAACGATAAATTTTATGGTCTTATGTTAATCAGATTTAGTATATGTATTAACTTGCCCTTTTCTAAAGAAATGGCCTGGATGAAAGTGACATATATAAAGTCGGATGACTGAAGCCATAGGACAGGTCATAATATCTGTGCTCAATATCACCTAAAAGTGTGCTACACTGAAACGCTGATATGATTTTATAACGATAATTGAAATTTACTGACGCTTTCAAATCGAAGTCTCGATTCTCAGTGAGAGGAAATTGTATTATGTTCAGCGTGCACCGCGTCCATTAGAAGCGGGCCATTAGTTACAATGCAAAAAGGCAAACAATTGAAGTGGCCAATTTGATGATTCTTTTTTCAAGGCTATCATTGTCCCGTTAATCAATCCGGTAGCATATCATTTGTGTCACATTGGCTCTAAAACGCTTTAAATTGGATTGATCTGACCCAGATTATATTGAAATCAATGAATAGTGGCTCTAAGACAAGTTTAGGAAGTTAAATGCCCCTATTAATCTCGGTGTCTGAATCCAGAGGGGTTTTTAGCTATGATGATAATCTCTTTGTAGATAGCCGTGTCTCTCTCGCCGAGACTGCAAGCGTCCGCAGCTGTGAAAGGACAGAAGAGAATAAAAATGCAGACTAATAGCTTTTGCAGATTTCTAAGGTCATCTGTTTGACACACTTAAACTACGTTCACACAGCAGGCAAGGCAATGATATATTCAGAAATTAGAATTATTATTTTATTTTATTTACATTCTTGAAAAAAACTATTAAGATTTGTACATTTACATGTATTCAAGAGAAAGGAAAATTTTTTATTTTATTTTATTTTTTTTTTTATTTTATTTTTTTTTTATAGATGATGGATCCTACACCACACAAAATTATTCCTTAAAATAAAACTTTTTCAAAACCATATGAAACCAACATGATAGAGTACATTTCTGAGAACTACAAATTTAAATGTTTTTTTTTTTTTTTTTCTTTATCAGGGACACTCTTATTTGTCATTTACACAAATACGGCCAATCTCAAACACTGGTTGGAAAGAATTCATGTCTGTCTGACTTGGTTTTATTTATTTTCACTAGACTGTCCAGTCAGTGCCCTGTGATTGTGTGTTTGTATTTGTGATGTGGCTCTGAAACAGGGTTGTTACTGGCGGCTGGCCGATGTAGAGATGCAGCTCTGGGCACACGTTCATGTCTGTGGTGGGTTCTACTGCTTACTGGATTGTGTCATTGACACGCATAATATAATTCAGTCCTGGGTAAGCCTGCAAACTCAAACTCCCACAGTGGGCTGATACACACCACGGGTCAGTTTTGCCACACAACTCTACCTGTTGGCCAATCCGGACTTCCAAATGGCCATACCAGGATTTAAGACTTGTGGGATGATTCCATCAATCACTGATGGATCTGAGACACTGAGCCTCAGCTGCAGGCTTGACCTTCCAGACATTGAGAATGGGATGTGTTTCACACACACAGTGAGCCTCCTGCTCCAAGACATTATCATGCTATCTTACAAACATTATGCGCAATCTGTCCACCCTGACCTCAAGCCACAGCGCTGAGGAGAAGTGGCTCAAATGGCAGCTGTTTGGGAACACGCTCAAAGTACAGGCTGGATTCGCAATCGTCACGGCTTCACTCAGAGATCACTCACTGTCTGTGAAAGTAATGACAAATTAAAAACCTCCCTGGCTCTTCATCACTCAGAATCAGAACTCGAAAGTATAGGATGTTGAGAGACACCACAGCTTTTTTCATTTATGGTTTAAGTACTTCCATGTTCCACAATTTGTGGTTTGATGTCTTGGCTGCTTTGTAAAAACTGATATGTGCATGTTTGGAAAAAGAGTCGTTTCCTCAACATGCTGTCCACGCCGTTTTATTCACTGTTTGCATGCTTGTAAATTATGAATGAGGAGTAAAATGACATTTTCCAACATTAAAAAAGGGGAAACAAAGAAAAGGGTGAATTTGAGAGCTTTTAAAGTTACATGTTTAAACAAATAGGTATAAAAGGCTGTTCTATCTTGTGAATATGAGCACAATTGTATTTTTTGACCATATTATTTTATTCAATTCAGTGCCATCCTTCTGCTTGAATGTTTATTACTGTTGATGGCTCTTAAAGGGATAGTTCACCCAAAAAATGAAAATTGTCATTAATTACTCACCCTCTTCATGTTGTTCCAAATCCGTAAGACCATCGTTCATCTTCAGAACACAAATTAAGATATTTTTGATGAAATCTGAGAGCTTTCTGACCCTCCATAGACAACAATGCAACTGACACGTTCAATGCCAGGAAGGTAGTAAGGACATTATTAAAATAGTCCATGTGACATCAGTGGTTCAACTGTCATTTTATAAAGCTACAAGAATAATTTTGTGCGCAAAGAAAACAAAAATAACGACTTTATTCAAGAATTCCTCTTTAAACTATCCCTTTAATGATCAGCTAGTTGTCTCTCTCTCTCATTCTATAATAATATTATTTATTTGTTTGTTTGTTTCCAGTTTTGATGTTTTATTTTCCACATGTTCTTTAATTAGTGCCACTGAAATCCTGTTTATGATGTTAATTTTTATTTATTTATTTTTTATTTTTTGGTGTGTTTTTTGTTTTGTTTCTTTATTACAGTGCTTGCAACATCCCATGCATTAGATGCTAGGCAGTTTGCATGATTAAAACCCTTTTGGAAAAGTTGTATCTATATATTCATCTCCTCTACTACAGCACCGTTATTATATCCATACATACTGATGGATGTTTTTGACCATTGTGTCACGTCTCACTGTTTTTTGAGCATCCCCCAATGAGCATTGCAGTTTTAATGTGCTGTGACAAGTTAAATTAGTCCAACTTTTAAAAATGCTAAATGAACAGTTGTATTTGATTGTATTGTGTATTATAGCCGGCAAATTGTTTTGGCCAATAAGAATCCAGGACTGGAGATATCTAGCCTTTTTTGACATCATCAGAACATCAGTCAATAGACCAGAGACAACCCCTTGTTTTCACAGGAGCTGTGTTACATTAGTAGCAGAGCCAATAGCACTATGCACTATACGTTTTATTGCCAAACCGTATGTTAATGCTAATCTATGATGCATGCTATAATCACTTCTTGTGAAGCGGCAGACAGTCGGTCGAATTAAGAGTCAGACGCAGCAAATCATTAGTGGTTGGTTCCAAAGCCAATTGTTTTGTCAATGAAGCACAAGCTATTGATCATCTTGATTTACATGGAGTGCTCGATCAGCTCCGCGTCAGTGTCAATAATCTGGCCTCTTCGGTTCCAGTTTTGTCTATAGTTAGACTCCTGACATCCTTAAGTTTATTACTGATGTTTGAGCAACTTATGTACACTTAGCCACGGCTCCAACAGAATACCTGACTTGTTAGATTGGTATTCTGATCCAGCCCCACTGGGTTGGGCAGTGCTGATGCCATGCTTATTACCACAAGACTAATATCCTGTGGAAAGCAAAGTGCCCAGCACAGCGTCTTACAAGAAACATTCTGTTAAGATGGTTAATATGGCAGGCCAGGCTGTGCCAGCTGAGTGCGGAACACCTAATGAGGATTAATATCTACCTTTATCACAAGCAGCAGCCACTGCTTTCACTTAACTCCCATCTCCTTGATGAAGGTAGAGAGGAAATAACTACAGAATGGCCAGTGTGAGAAAGTTTTCTGGTGGGACTTGATCTTGTAATACGGTTTGGGAACTTAAACATTGGGTTTTGTGTTATTGCAAATTACACTAAAAATGTACTGGTTTTTTTTTAGTTTTTTTTAGTTTTTTTAGTTTTATTTTGTTTTTACTTTGTTGTTTTTGTTTTTTGTTTTGTTTTTCATTTGTTTGTTTTATTTTGTTTTTTGCTTTTTGTTTTTGTTTTATTTTGTTTTGCTTTGCTTTGATATTTTGTTTTGTTTTATTTTTTGTTTATTTTGCTTTGTTTTTTATTTGTTTTTATTTTTTGTTTTTATTTTTCTTTTCTTTGCTTTGCTGTACTTTGTCTTGTTTTTTGTTTTCAGAATTTTGGGGTAAGATATTTTTTTTTGAAAGAAGTCTCTTATGTTCACCAAGGCTGCATTTACTTAAAATGTATAGTAAAAATGTATTTATTTTAATTTTAATTTATTCCTTTTATGGCAAAGCTGAATTTTTAGCAGCCAGTACTCCAGTCTTCAGTGTCACATTCAGAAATTATTCTGCTATCATTTTTGATCAATTTAATGCGTACTTGCTCAATACAAGTGTTAATTCAAACTCATTCCCTTGATTATTTGACATTAATTTATAAATAATATGCAAAATAAAATAAAATACATATGTAAATCTGTATAAATAATATAGTTAAGTATGAAGATTATTCCGACTAACTAATCACTGCTCTGTCTCTGTTTTGCAGGACAAGTCCCCCTTATTGTTGTGTGGATCTTTATTCCTTGAGGACAGGAGAGATGGTCAAGTCCATACAGTTTAAAACACCCATCTATGATCTGCACTGCAACAAAAGGTGCATTTACATACATTTTGTCCTGCATGTTACCTTGTAATCACTTTTTAAATGCAGCATTAAACTTATGTACACTTTTTTGACTCAATCTCCATCCCTTGATGACCATAGGATCCTCGTCGTTAGTCTTCAAGAAAAGATCGCTGCCTTTGACAGCTGCACCTTTTTGAAAAAGTTCTTTGTCACAAGTAAGTACTTCACGTTATAGATGTGTCTGCTGAACTTGACCCTTCTTGACCTTCTCTAGTCTCCGACGCAACTTTTCTCTGTCTCTTTGATCTGCAGCTTCGCAAAACAGGAAACCTAGTCTTGATTAATCCTCTTTGCACACTGACTTCATTAAACCCACAAAACCCCACACAACCCTCATACGTGCTGTCACACCAACGGAGCCGTTTTTCCCTGTGTCACTCCTCATGGCTATACGATATCAAAGCTCATCCACAATTCCACAGGCCTGCTTGTTTACACAAATGGCTTTTGTTTTATAATGTGTCAGAGCTGGACATTACCAGAAACGTGTGTGTCAAACTGCCATCGCGCAGTGTAAACAATAACAAACAAATGCATATTGTCACTCAGCCCAGCTTTAGCACATAAAGAGCCATTTCCTCTCCTCCAGACCAGACCACGGTGCTTTTTGAAGGAGATGCTGCTCATAAGGTCCCAACTCTCATGTGCGTGACTGGTCTTCGTATATGGTTTCAGAAGAATAAACTGTCCATGTCACCATGTGAAACCAGGCCTCTGCTGCCCACTTAAGCAATCGTCTGTTGTAAATTGCCATTAGTGTTGTTTTAATGGCTCTCATTGTCTATCCAACTTCCCCGTCAACGTCTGCGGCACAGGAAATGGGCATGGTCAATAACCCTTTACATCATTAATCGCTTCTTTAAAGCTTCTTCAACATAGGAAGAAAAAGACTAGACTTATTTTTTAAAGTGACAGACTGAAGTCCAGAGTTCTTATAGTTAACTAAACTATTAAAAATAACTGAAACCATAAAAAAAGGTCTTTAATGTAATTTCTGGAATATAAGCCACTTTTTAACGTGCTGTAACTTATATTTCAAAGCAAAGAGCATACATTTGTATTTGTGAAGAATGAGAGGTACGTGAGCCTAAGTTTATTTGTACATAGCACATTTCTCACACTGGTAGTTTTAATTTTGCTTTAAATAAGTTTATTTAGACTTGAATTTTATAACAAATTTTGTTTATAATGAATGCCACTATGACTTATTCCTACTCTTTTTTTTTGAATACTGTTAAGTTACAAGGATTTGTTGTGGACTGAGGGGAATTAAAATACATATATAGTGTTTATATTGTTTGTAAAAGTTTCATTTTATTTTACATTTTATTACATTACATTTCACAATTTTTTACATTTATTTCTCAATATAATGTTAAAATATAATGATAGATGTTTTTTTTTTTTATCAACAGCACTTTTTTTTTTTTCGGAAAAATACAGTACTTGAAATATGATGTTAACTAAAATGTTAACTGAAATTAAAATAGGAGAAAAAAAAAACTATTTCATGTAATATCCAAGGCAATATTTCTCATTTTCAGTAAGTTTAACTTGGTGTACTAAAACAAAATTAAAACTGAAATAAATTAATGAAGAAATGAAGAAAAATTCTCTTTCTCTCTATATGTATGTATGTATGTATGTATGTATGTATGTACCAAAAACAAACAAAATTACTAAAACTAACTGAAAATAAAATGAAAACTCAAAATATAAAAATATTTACCAAAAACAAACAAAATTACTAAAACTAACTGAAAATAAAATGAAAACTCAAAATATAAAAATAAACTACATTGAAATAATTATAAAATCTATAATAGTATCTCAGTGATACTAAAATAACACTGTCGAAGACATCGAACATTACAAAAATATAGAGTTATCTTATACACCGGCCTCTTTGTTATTTCTCATTACTTTTAAGGTTTTTTGTTTTTTTGTGGTGGAAGCATTGAATAAGGTCTTCTCTTTCTGGCTGTGAGATCACAAAACAATGGTGAAAATCCCCCAAGCCCGGCTCACAGGATGTGTTAAACATACGTTATCTCACTGCATTGGCTTCCTCCACTTTGGAAAGGCACAAAAGGCTTTTGCATTACTGCACTTGTGGCTTACCTCAAGCCCCATTCACCCGAGTTTCAGATCCAGTCTCTACACCCTAAATTACTGTCTGCATATATTTTATATTCACTCCATGCTATAAATTACTGTCAGCACACTTCACACTGTGATATGCACTTGCATAATCTTTCCGTGTGCAAAGTCAGGGAAGGATGTTTGGTGTTTCTGTGCTTATTTATTAGGTTTTAGACCTTATCTGATTTGCATTTGCTTTCGTGTTTGCCCTTTTTGTACGTGTCCCACATGTGATGTACAGCTACATTATCATGGCATGTGGGATCAGTACGGATTCTATGGCTGTATTGCTCTCATGGGTCAGTCTGTCTGGCAGTTAATAAGCTGAGGAGCCATCCTACAGTCACAAACTGCCATAACCCTTATTTAACCTCTGGTATTACTCTAACCCCAAGCTCTAGTAAAACACAGTATTGGGCGAGATACTGCTATGATGGATAATTTATGTTCTTTGTGCTGTTATTTAGTTTATCTCTTGTTATATTTGTGTGTTTTCCTTTGTGTTGCAGGCTGCTACCCCTGTCCTGGCCCTAACCTCAACCCTATAGCTCTGGGAAGCCGGTGGTTGGCCTATGCTGAGAACAAGGTAGTACAAACACCCAGTATTTTAAACAACTCCAGATGTACCCAAAATACGTTTTTATTCAACAACATTTATTTTATTTTATTTTATTTTATTTTATTTTATTTTTTAATAATACATTTTGTTGTGCTCCATCCAGATGTTTTTAAGCACAAGAACATGCCCTTTGTAAACCCCCAACACCTAATAGTTAGCCTCATAGTTCAGGCCTTCCTTAAGATGGATTTGTTGCGAATAATTTGTTGCTTTGCTTAACCCTAAATCAAACGGCAGTCAACTTATAAATGTTTTTATTTCTTACGAATTTCACATATCATTATAAAGACAATGTGTGTCATATCGATATGAGCTAACAATATAATATGACATATTATTATTAAGTAGACCCTTGATTCACCATCATTTATGTAATGGGTGCGGTTTGTTTGCCTTAGAGAGGCCACTTGCTGCTTAATAATGGACAGATGGGACAGTGTGTCTGGGTAAAGGTTATGAGTTTCTGGCCAATGGCAGCTGAAGTGTTGTATAGGTCTGGGACATGGACCCTAGAGGGAGTGCGTCGTAGAATGGGGCTGAAGAGCTGTTTGTTGTCCTAATGACATCCTCCTCCTCCTCTTACTCACCGTGCCCGCCTGCAGACGTCCTGGCGCGGGCTGTGACAGGCCTCTGTGGGTTAATGAGTGCTGGGGAGCTGAAAGGTTCTGGATGATAATGTGACTCTGTTCTGTCTCTGTTTGTGTGTGTATGTAGCTGATCCGGTGTCATCAGTCCCGTGGTGGGGCCTGTGGAGATAATGCCCAGTCCTACACTGCCACTGTCATCAGTGCTGCTAAAGTGAGTATGCACTTCTTACTGCTGCCATGACAAGTCTTCAGTCTTCACAGATGCTTTGTCCACACTTGTGGCATGATTTATGCACAGATTATTTCAGTTGTGTCTTGCTGAGAGACATTTTGTTTTATAAGATTAAAACCAGCCATTCTTTTGTAACTGACTTTTATAACTGTTGGTGCACTGTGTTTAAAAATCATTCAATATGGCGATGATATGAACTGTTCATTACTCTGGCCAATCTTTGTAATGTTTTTTATTTAAAACTGTAGCACTTCAAGGACATTCAGGACTAAAACTTAAAATGTTTAAGCTGTATAGTTTGATTCCTTGCCTTGGAAACAGGTTTATCATAAATTCATGTGACACAGCTTTCAAGATGTAAGGATCACTTGGCCAATCGTGTCTTAAAAACTAAAAAGGTGGTCAACCTTTTTAGTTTTTAAGACATGATTTGCCCAATGAATCAAACCATAATGCTTAAACCTTTTAAGCGTTCTTTGGTTCTTGCAATTGTGATTTTTCTTTGCATTTATTTGTGTGTATTTTCAGTCATGCTTTTTTTCCTGTTTGCTCTGCTCTAAATGAAGCTCATAATGTGTGCTGTTCCACTCACTTTATTCACCATATAGCATCCCAGAGAGGTCTTGGCGTAGTCCTCAGTGATTCAGAGACCCACTAGAGTTCATTTAGTGGTGCCAGAACCTTGGTGCTTAACTTTTCATATGGTTCCAGTCTCCTATCCTGGTTGCTTAATTGATTTATTAAGCCCACATCTGTATTCCCCGGCCGCCGGCCTGATCACCGCCTAACGAGCGCTAACGGCTTACGTGAGAGAAGTGCCATTAGCCTTAATGGCGATATACATCAAAAGGAGCACAGCAAAGGTTAGCAGAGAGGAAAACAAGGTTAAAAAAGCCTAGATACGCAGACAGGCCGTCTGCAGACGGGGCTGTGATTTATAACCATCTCCTCCACTCTGACACACGGTCCCTGTGCTGAGTGGCTCTGAGTGCGGCCGTCTGGGGGCCAGGGGGCCATCTCCCATCAATCCTGTAACACAATCACAAAAAGGAGGGGAAGGGGGCCTTTAGCAAAATTGAATTCTTGCAAGGCACAGATTGTGTAAATGAGTGCGATGTGACCAAAAAAAGGATGTCATTGTGCTAGCCGCAAGTCTGCGTGAGCGGGGTGCCCCAGGGCTCTGTTTTCAGACCTCTGCTGTTGTGAACTGTGTTTGGGGTAAGTGGATAGCACAGCTTAAGTAGGGTCTCCTCTAGTTCTCACTTAATGGAGTGAGCGTTGCACTATGTGTGTGTCTGTCTGCCAAGGCCCTGGAGAGCTTAATCAGGCATTCAGGCCAAGCGGCAGCGTCAATACCTCGTGGCGCCTGTTTTGTTGGGCCCTTTGGAGAATGCTCTGACAAGCCCACTAACTGACTGTGTGTAAATTGCTTTGCCCCATTAATTATTAAGAGAAGCGTTTGCTTCCTAATTGATCAACACTAATGTGTTTTCTAATCACTGCAGTTAGAGTTTTTAGTGCTAATCCAAACAGTCCCCATTGATCTGGGCCGGCAAGGGGAGGGGGCGGCCGGCTGGTGGCAGACACTGCACCGACTGCCATGCCAGAAATCGGACATCCAGAAATCGAAGAGTAAACATCGACACTCACTTGCACAAACACTAACCATTAGCCTACACAGCTAACTCACACACCTGTCTGTTGACATCGCCTAAAACAACACTGGAAGCAAACATGTTTTTTAGGTCATTGCTCAACAAAATCTCTGGATGTGGGAACATTTGCTTGCAGTATTCTTTTGAGTGTTGCAATAGTACTTATGTTTAGCTGGCACAAATGTTGCTGAATGAAATGTTTTTCTTTTAACCCTTTGCTTGAATTATTGAATAATAAAAAATAGGTTTCTTTTTACTTTAAACATCTAATTATTCCACCCAAAAATGAAAATTCTCTCATTAATTATTCACCCTCATGTCGCTCCAAATCCGTTAAGACCTTTGTTCATCTTCGGAACACAAATTAAGATATTTTTGATGAAATCTGAGAGCTTTCTGACCCTGCATAGACAGCAACGGAACTACCATGTTCAAGGCCCAGAAAGGTAGTAAAGACATCATTAAAATACTCCGTGGGACATCACTGGTTCAACTGTAATTTTATGAAGCTACGAGAATACTTTTTATGTGCAAAGAAAACAAAAATAATGGCTTCATTCATCAATTTATTCTCGTGTTAGACTTCGATGCACGTTCATGCATGCGTGTGATGCTGCTGACTGGGTCTTGAATATGTCACTTGTGTTGCTGTCTATGCAGGGTCAGATAGCTCTTGGATTTCATCAAAAATATCTTAATTTGTGTTCTGAAGATGAACAAAGGTTGTATGAGTTTGGAACAACATGAGGGTGAGTAATTAATAACAGAACTTTAATTTTTAGGCGAACTATCCCTTTAAAGATGTGATAAATTCATGTGATAAATGTTAGTGGAAGATATTTCCAAGGTGCTGAGAACACGACACCTTGAACAGCATGCTGAGTTTAATTACCAAGTTACCCAGATTTTATTGCCCAAGTTTCAGTTTTTGTAAAAGATGAAATTTTGGTTTCTGTGTTACGGTATAAAACAATTCTCTGTCACTGTCATAAATCACTACAGCTTTTTGATTTTTAAATCTATTTAAAGTGTCTCTATCTTTCTGTCAGACATTGAAGACGGGCCTGACCATGGTGGGGAAGGTCGTGACCCAGCTCGCTGGTACACTGCCATCAGGGGCGCCCGACGAAGAAGGCACTGCCCATAGTGGCACCCGCCGCAGCCCTCACCAGCCTGGTGTGGTCACCATCATAGACACACACACTGTGGGAGAAGGACAGGTTCGAAATTCTCACTTATAGATCATAATCTGTGTTTTTTCCATGGATGGAGGCTTGTGAATGAGGGGATTTCTAGCACGCAACCGTATCACAACAGTGTGTCTGTTTATGATACTTTCTTCACCCATCTGACCTTGATCCGAAAGAACCCAGATTCATTCCCCTTTTCTCCGAGATAAATAATCCATTAATCCCATTCATAACTCATTCAACCTTGGAAGATATCAAGATATCAAGGTACCTTCCAAGGTTGATCTCTCAAGATGGCGGCGCGTGCACACGCTGCGGCTTCTCTCTCTCCCGACAGAACGGTGTTTTCGTGTTTTTTATCTTGTAAATCGAAGTGTTTTTGTACGTCTTCGTCGCGTCTATCTGTCTTTAAACGCGCATACAGTCGTGAGTTTCTGCTCGACGTCGGCAGAACCACATTTTTAGAGTTAAACCTCGCGCACGCCGAAGAGCTGCGGGACCTCGGTCTGCTCCGGAGGCCTACAACATCACCGACCCCCACTACTGCATCTCGCCCAGAGCGGAGGCGCCACAAGCGGCGCGAGAGGAAGCAGAAGAGGGGTAAGCGCGGAGGTATCCGGGCTAGGCTAGCGGCTAACCCACACAAGCCAGCTATCCCCACCATCGTACTGGCTAACGTACGCTCTTTAGACAATAAACTGGACTACATCCGACTACTACGCTCAACTCAGAGGACTGTAAGAGATTGCTGTGTTTTTGTTTTCACGGAAACATGGCTCAACAACAGCGTTCCGGACTGCGCCATTCAGCTCGACCAGCTAACATGCTATCGAGCGGACAGAGCTCTCGTCGAGGGAGGTAAGACCCGCGGCGGCGGGCTTTGTGTTTACATTAATGACGCGTGGTGCCGCGACGCTGTTGTGGTCTGCAAACACTGCTCGCCCCTGGTGGAGTTTATGATTATTAAGTGCCGGCCGTTCTATCTACCGAGGGAATACACAGCCATACTGCTCGTTACTGTATACATCCCTCCCAGCTCCAACAACAACATCAGGAGTGAGGCACTTAATGAACTGTACCAGCACATCAGTGAGCAGCAGACAGCCCACCCAGATGCTTTTCTCATCTCAGCTGGGGATTTCAACCACGCAGACTTAAAGAGTGTGTTCCCAAAAATACAACAGCACGTAGACTTTCCAACACGAGGAAACAACACTCTGGACTTTGTTTACACCACCCAGAGAGGAGCTTACAAGGCCCTTCCCCTCCCCCATCTTGGCACCTCAGACCACATCACTGTCATGCTAATGCCTGCATACAGACCGGTCGTTAAAGTCACCAAACCAGTTCACAAACAGATACAAGTGTGGCCGGATGGGTCGTCAGAGGCACTTCAAGACTGTTTTGACACCACTGACTGGAATATGTTTAAGCAGGCTGCCACATACAATAACACCACAGACCTCCAAGAGTACTCAGAGACTGTCACTGCCTACATCACCAAATGCATTGATGATGTAACGGTCACAAAGACCATCACTGTCCGGGCCAACCAGAAGCCGTGGATGACAGGGGAGGTCTACAGACTCCTGAAGGCTCGGAACGCTGCCTTCAGAGCTGGAGATGAGGTGGGCCTGAGGACAGCTAGGGCCAATCTATCCCGCGGCATCAGAGAGGCTAAGAGACAGTACTCCAGGAGGGTAGCCCATCGCTTCAGCGACAGCGGGGACTCTCGGAGCCTGTGGCAGGGGATTCAGACCATCACGGACTATAAGCCCCCACCACGCACCTGTGACAGCACCATCCCCCTGCTGAATGAGCTGAACGCCTTCTTCGCTCGCTTTGAGGCACAAAACAGCACCACTGCAGAGAAGACCCCACCTCCTCCCGGCGACCAGGTGATGACGCTGTCCCCGGACAGCGTGAGGAGATCCCTCAGCAGGATCAATGCACGCAAAGCTCCGGGTCCTGACAACATTCCTGGTCGTGTACTGAGAGACTGTGCAGCGGAACTCACTGATGTCTTCACAGACATTTTCAACATCTCGCTGAGTCAGGCTGTTGTCCCCACATGCTTCAAGGCTACCACCATTATTCCAGTCCCGAAGAAGCCATCTCCATCCTGCTTCAATGACTACCGTCCAGTCGCACTTACTCCGATCCTCATGAAGTGCTTTGAACGGCTAGTCATGCATCATATCAAGTCTGCCCTCCCCCCCTCCCTGGACCCCTTCCAGTTTGCATATCGGTCCAACCGCTCGACCGATGATGCCATCGCCACTGCCCTCCACTCAGCACTCACACATCTGGACAAAAAAGACTCGTACGTCAGAATGCTGTTCATAGACTTCAGTTCAGCATTCAACACAATCATCCCTCAACAGCTCATTCACAAACTGGTCCAGCTGGGGCTCAACACCTCGCTGTGCAACTGGCTGTTGGACTTCCTGACTGGGAGACCTCAGGCAGTACGGGTCGGCAGTAACACATCCAGCACCATCACACTTAACACAGGGGCCCCTCAAGGATGTGTGCTGAGCCCCCTCCTCTTCACTCTGCTGACCCATGACTGCACACCATCACACAGCTCCAACCTCTTCATTAAGTTTGCGGACGACACAACTGTGGTGGGTCTCATTAGTAACAGAGATGAGACAAACTACAGGTGCGAGGTGAGCCGCCTGGCCGGGTGGTGCAGTGACAACAATCTCTCTCTGAATGTGGAGAAGACGAAGGAGATTGTTGTTGACTTCAGGAGAGTGCACACTCAGCATGCTCCTCTGACCATAAACGGTGCGACCGTGGAAAGAGTGAGCAGCACCAAGTTCCTGGGTGTGCACATCACAGAGGACCTCTCCTGGACTGACAACACCGCAGCACTGGCCAAGAAAGCACAACAGCGTCTCTACTTCCTCCGCAAACTGAGGAGAGCCAGAGCCCCGGCCCCCATCATGTGCACCTTCTACAGAGGCACCATTGAGAGCATTCTAACGAGCTGCATCACTGTGTGGTATGGCGCCTGCAATGCGTCCTGCCGCAAGACACTCCAACGCATAGTGAGAGCAGCTGAGAGGATTGTTGGTGTCTCTCTCCCCTCCCTCCAGGACATCTACAACACCCGTCTCACCCGCAAAGCCCTCTGCATTGCGGGTGATCCCACCCACCCGACACACAGCTTCTTCAGTCTGCTGCCATCAGGGAGGAGACTGCGGAGTCTCCAGGCCAGGACCAGTAGACTGAAGGACAGCTTCATTCATCAGGCTGTCAGGAAGCTGAACTCCCTCCCGACCTTGCCCCCCCTCCCCTCTTTTGCCCCTCGCACCACTGAACTCTGACCCCCCCCCCTTACACACTGTGACCCGCACCAGTCACTTAGTGCACCACTGGACTGCCCACTACCTCAGTCAGTATTGAACTGACCCCACTCAACTACCTCTTCTGTCACTTTAAACAGCCTGATAAGCTATTTTTGCACTACACTCTTTATATCTGCACAGTTTTCGTTTTGTTAAGCTCTTTTTTGCACTACACTCATATCTGCACAGTTTTGTTTTGTTTAGTTTTGTTTATTTAACCGATTTGCATTTCATCTGCCATGTGCCTTATGCCACTTAATCTAACTCTTTTCTACAATGTCCTTATTTGTATATCTGTATAGTTTGTTTTTATATTTTAAACTGTATTTATTTGCATTCTACGTCTACTGTTAGTGTTTTATTGTTAACTGTACGCACCATGGGTCTGAGAGTCACGCAATTTCAATTCTCTGTATGTATGTGCTGTACATGTGGCAGAATTGACAATAAAGCAGACTTTGACTTTGACTTTGATTCAGTATTAGTGCTTCTTGTGGCCCAAGGGCTTTGTCAGCACCTTGTCATAAGAGCACATGCTTCACCGTTCGTTCACAGACTCCGTGCCAGGCCGCAGTCTCCTGATCTCATGATTTAGCCACTTCCTGTGGCTGTTTCCCCCTTGGCTGGCACAACCACAGCCTTTTAGCATGAGATCACAGGCAGGTCATTGCAGAAGCATTATGGAAAAGGTCTACCCTTTTTTTTTTTTTTTTTTTTTCCCACTAAGACCTGAATGTGTGTTAAAAGATGACATGTAGGTGTGTGACACATGATCACTTTAATAGAGAACTAAGTTTAAAGGTTAACTTTAATATTTGCAGATCTTCTGTTCAAGGATTTTTACTTGGAGAGAGGTTAAGTTGGAACAGGTTTCGCTATCCTGTTGATTCTGACCCATGTAAATAGATCCTCCCATTTAGTGGGCTGTTAAAAATGTGATAGTTAAACCCTTGATTCCCCAGCGAGTCTACCGTGACCCGATTGACATGCTACTCTCATTTAGAGGTGTGATTTATTGTGCTTATTTATAAACCTATACCACTTTGATTTAGTCAACACTTTCTAAGAGAGGTTTCCTGTGTTTATATCGCCATCCGCTCCAAAGCCAACATCAAGAAGCTGCTCTCCTCCCAAAAGCAGACTAGTCATGTTTTCAATGTTCGCACAAAGCATTTTTATGGAATTTACTGTCAGTGCCATTCTCCCGTGACTCCAACAGTGGTCTTGGCATTTTTTCCCATCTCCCCCTCTCCCAGTCTCAAGGGACACGCCCCACCCCCTCATCATCATCATCATCCACCTCTTGCAGCTCTGTATTTCCTGCAAAAAGTTTATTTGCTCTCTGCAGACTAATACTTTTCTGAAGCAATAGTATATTCCTGTACAGAACAACATTGTCTGTTTTTGCCTCTAATAAAAGCGATCTGGTTTGTGTCACAGGGGCATTTTTTTGCAGTCTGAAATAAATGTCTGGGTTTTAGAGCAAGGCTGTTTTCTGTTTGGACTGGATCCTATTAAAAGCTGCCTTGCTCCTTAATGCAACACTCCGCTAGATTTATCACTCTTCTCTCTGGCTGTCTCATGTCTGGGCTTAGTTATAATCTCTTTCATGAGCAAACTTAACAGAGGGCCACTGACCAGAGAATAGCCCCTTATGAGCAACACACTCTCCTTTTTCTTTCTTTCTTTTTTGCTTTCGAGTTTGATAGGCTATTTGAAAGATATCAGAATTTATATAGAATTTTAATATTTACACACATTTTGCAGAAACGTTTGATATTTAAAATGCAAAAATAGTTTTACTACATTTTGTTCAGTTTTGATTTTTCATTTTTTTCATATTTGGTTTATTACATAAAGAAAGAAAATTAACATTCTCCTTATTATTTTTTTGTTTTGTTTTAGTTTTATTTTTACTTTTCTTTTTGTTCTTTTTCTTTTTCTTTTAATTGTTTTGTTTTTCATTTATTTTATATTTGGTTTATTGAATAAAGATAAATTCTTTTTTTACCTTTTTTTTTTTACTGTTTTTTTTTTAAAATTTGGTTTGAGTAAATAAAGACAAAAAAGAACATTCTTTATTCCTTCATTCTTTTTCTTTCTTTCTCTCTTTATCCTTTTCTTTTCTTTTCCTGTTGTAATGTACATGAGGGGATGAATTCCGGATTCACATTACGTTTCTTTAAACTGAGAGCTATTAATCTCCTTTGGGTATCAAAACGTGAAGAGACACTATAGAGTTTCTTCCTGCTGTGTTTGTTTTAACTCCTTCAACATGCCACTTTTTCTTCCTGTCTGATACAGAACTGTTGCACTGTGGGCTTTGGCAGAATATGCACATTGATCACAGTGGTCATGTGGGTTAGTCTTTATGTCTTTGAAGCTGTGTTCATAAATCACACCAACATATTTGCGGACATCATTTAAAAAATATCTATTTGAATTCCATAATGAAACTATTTTGCCGAACATGCATCATTTAAAGCTAAAATCTTCCAATGTGGATTACAGTAGACACAAGGATATTTGTTAAGCACCCGCAAGAGGGCAACATGCTTAAGGCTAAATGACATGATGGGGAATGGATGATGATCATAAAAAAAAAAAAAAAAAAATTAATAAAAAAAAATCACATGGAAACCTTTTCAGCTCCATACAATGGAACACAACTTAGAACACACTTTGTTTTAAACAAAGTGCCAAAACACATCTTTGTAAAACTGATTAAATCTTATGTAACTGTGAAGATTAGATTGCACAGGCCACTGTAGAGCTAATGACCAGCTATGTGTCTAAAACACTGAGACGTGAGGTAAACAAGAAGTCAGCCTTTATTTATGTAACTCCGTCAACTTACTGTAGCTTTATTGTGTGTTTTTGGGTGTATATGTTTCAGGTTCTTGTTAGTGAGGATTCTGATGGAGAAGGAGTGATTGCGCATTTTCCAGCACATGATAAGCCTATATCCTGCATGGCGTTTAATCCAAGTGGTAAGTGAACACTTCATTTTGATGCCTCACTGAATCCTACCAAAGCACAAAACTCTAGGCACTTGGTTGGCAGGCATTTACATGGTCTTAAAGGGGACGTGTTGTGGATATCTCATGTATTTTTTTAATTAAAACGGTTTGATATACAATGCAGATTTATTCTGTTTACAATGCAAAGTTCTCTTCCTATTTCACCCAAACCATTTATATAAACCAAATTTCAACTGTATTGACCTGCTCTGATGTTATGTGGAGGTTAGCCAATCATAAAAGAGTACATTTTCATATAGAAGTCTTAAAGGTACAGTAGCAACCTCTTTAAGGGGGTAATTCACTCAGAAATTAAGATTCTGTCATCTTTTACTTATCTTTATGTCTTTTCAAACCTGTATATTTCTTGCTTTTGTGGAACACAACTGGATGTGTTAAATGGAGATGTTGACTTCTCTCATTTCCATAAAGTCTTTCGAAGTTAAATTTTAAATTTAACAGTATTTTTATTTTATTCCTTTAATTCTGAAGGTAAACAGTGTTTATTTTAAACTTAACTTTGACTACTTTTGATGCAGGAAAGGTAGTCTAATATTAAAAGTGGACTTCACAGGAAAAAAGAATGATGCAAAATTGTAAAATGAGGTCCATTTAAGGAGATGGCGGTGTCAGTCATTTCACCTTTTTACATGTAACCTCATCTTGTTCCGTAAGCGTTTCTGTCTGCTTGGCCCTTAAGATCTGTTGTTCTGAAAAGCAGCCATTGTGTGTCTTCTGATGAATTTACCCCCAGGCACATAGGTCACTGTCATTTTTCCCTCTTTTTCCTCACTATCCATGATCTTGTTCATGTCTGTCTCTCTTGAAGTGTATTGAGGTCAACAAAGCCCTCGGTCTCTTTCAGATGAAATACCCCAAGCACTGAACAGGTACAGTTTCAAACCTTAAAGATGAGAAGAGCTGTGCTATTAAGAAGGCGCAGGATGGGCTCACAATTCTTATCTCATTTAGACAGCCACGTCACAACATGCTTTAGCCATGATATGGGCCGTTATTCATTACCTAATGGATTTTGCACCAATATTTTTATTTTTTTATTTATATATATATATATATATATATATATATATATATATATATATATATATATATATATATATATATATATATATATATATATATATATATGTATATATATATATATGTATATATATATATATATATATATATATATATATATATATACACACAGGATTATTTTATTTTATTTTATTTTATAATTTTTTTTTTTAGAATTCTCTCCTGCACAATGACTTGATGTCACTAGGCCCTTGGCTCCAACTGTTTTTGGATTTTATGGAAAAATACAGTAAAACCATGGTAGCATTGTCCTCAACCTGCCCTTGAATGAGCGTCTTGGCTCATTTTGATAGGCAGTTATCTGATCACTTTTCAATATTACATATAGTCATGTTTGTTTCTCCGGATATCCAGTCCAGTCACAGTGGCTTATTGTAAGGTGTGTGTCGCAGATTGAGAGTCCTTCTAATAAGAAGGTGCTGAAAGCTAATGATAGCCATTGCCCCAAGTGAAATCCTTCACATATCTGTCCGTACTAACAAATACTAAGGGAGACTCCATTGAGGATGAGTCATTGTGTACATAAGTATACACCTCCAGGTGCAGATGATTTTTGCATCGGGTTACTAAAAGATTGTAAGGAAATGGTGCATAACTTCGTACATCAAAACATTCCTGATGGATGTTCTGTATCAACCGCACAATATTGAACTGATGCCAAGCCATGCCACAAAACTCGTGCCTATGAGCTGGGACTGAGCTTGAGTGCAGTAATATTATAAAGAGGATTTATGCAAAGAGCAGTTTAGAACAAGTAAATATAACTTATTAATATATGATTAATTATTTAAAATATTTGATTTATTATTATGAAATAAAACATTGTGGACTTTGACATTAATCTACTTATTTTTTATTTTTTAAATTACATTTATTTTTATTTAAAATAGATTTATTCTAATTACAGATCTATACTGTTATTGTCACTGTCTTTGTTTCAAATTATTTCTGTTTCTATTTGAAGAGAAACAATTGACTTTTTTATTTTATTTAATATTCAAATGAAATTTATGTCAGAAGTTATTGTCTTATGTGTGAAGTTATCTATTAAGAGTAATTTCTGAACTAACAGCCTTGTTTGCTTTTAGTAATTGTATTTTTTTTCTGTACAAATTTATGAAATACTATTCATTCTTTCTTCTCAGTTTGAAAGCCCCATATTCTTACCTTCTAATTTTTCAGCATTATTGAATCATTGCATTCTTTTGATTCCCATATAAGATGAGGGAATAAAATGCAGTGACTTGCACCATTCTAAATTAGATTGTCCTGACCTCACTTTGGACTGAACATGTTTGTCTCTAGGTGGCGCTATTGGTTAACCTTTAGACCTCAGAGTAGCATGCCACCTTTTCTCCATTAGCATGTGTGGAGCAGGAGGTGGAGGTGAAGTCAGTGCCCCACACTATGGTCAACTGCACTGGAACTTTCAGCCCAGTAGTCCTTTTATCCTCATGAGTCAGTTAGAGAAAAGTGCTATAGATCATGGAGCAAAGCAAACATACAGTCAACAATCAAGGCCTGCTCAGGGACATTACTTGTACAAATATTAGTGCAAATGTGTGTTTTTCTTAGATCAACAAAGAATTGAAGGTCACAATAAAAACAAATGTGACTACATAACC
This sequence comes from Spinibarbus caldwelli, assembly GCA_039654775.1. Lineage (NCBI taxonomy): Eukaryota > Metazoa > Chordata > Actinopteri > Cypriniformes > Cyprinidae > Spinibarbus > Spinibarbus caldwelli. Next base: position 12,169,988 of record CM077253.1, on the reverse strand, counting down.
ATCCTATCAATCTGAAATGCTGTAGAGAGAATTATGTGAAGGGCTCGACAATAATGATGGTGTAAATGGATGTGTAAGAGACACGTTACCAGTATTATCAGTAAAATTGTGATGATGATAAGCAATCATATGCCATAAATTTAAGTAATATATAATTTTGGTAAAACTTTAGTATTGCACCAATTCTCACTATTAACTAGTTCCTTATTAGAATGCCTATTAATAACACATTGGCTGTTTATTAGTGCTTATATAGCACATATTCTGCATGAACATATTCTACATCCCTAATCCTACCCAAAACCTAAACTTATCAGCTAATTAGTAGTTTGAGGCAAAAGTCATACTTAATAGTTTGTAAATAGCGAGAATTGGACCTTAAAATAAAGTGTTGCCATAATGTTTATATATTTTTGTGACACAACACAAAAAAAATGTTGGTAAACATATTCATGTTTGTTTATTTTATTTATTTTTTTATATGTACATTATTACTCAAAAGTTTGCGGTCAGTAAGATTTTTTGAAAGAAGACTCATGCTCATCAAGGCTGCATTTATTTGATCAAAAATACAGTAAAAACAGTAATACGGTTAAATATGATTTCTATTTGAATATATTTGAAAATATAATTTATTACTGTGATGGTGAAGCTGAATTTACAGCAGCCATTAATGGAGTCTTCAGTGCCACATGATCCTTCAGAAATCATTCTAAAATGCAGATTTTTTGCTCAAGAAACATTTCCTATCAATGTTGAAAACAGTTGTGCTACTATCATCAGTAACACATGGATACGCGGTTTCCATTCAAATCAAAGCGTAAATAAACATACAATCCGTATCCATGCGTTACTGATGACAGAGAATAGTGTACGCACTTTGCTTCCATCGGATGCTCTCCAAAATGGCGCTACGCTGACACAGAGAGACAGAGAGGAGACGAATTGTTGAATAAATGTCGTTATTTTTATTTTCTTTGTGTACAAAAAGTATTCTCGTCGCTTCATAAAATTTCAGATTGAACCACTGATGGCCGATGGACTATTTTGACAATGTTTTTTATACTTTTCTGGGCCTTGACAGTGTTATTTACTTGGCAGTCAATGGGACAGTCACAAGCCTCCCGGTTTTCATCTAAAATTTCTTAAATTGTGTTCCGAAGACGAACAAAGCTTTTACGGGTTTGGAACGACATGGGGGTAATTGATTAATGACAAAATTTTCATTTTGGGATGGAGTATTCCTTTAATAGGAGTGTTAAGTACAAAAATACTTATTGTTAAATCCTGACCTGTGTTTGAGAATCACAGCTTTTGGTTTGCTTTATCTCATGTGAAGGATTGGTGTAATGTTTTGGTTACTCTTTCACTGAAGATTTTTGTCCCAGCATAGGGAGGTCCCAGTCCTGGTCCCCCAAGTGCTGAGCCCTCGGTGTGGCCCTTTGTCAGGCGTCCTCTGCCCTCATGTGGAAAGTGCTCTGTGGCGGCTTGTTTTAGATAACAGCGGGGTGCTGTAAACTTCAAACAGTTTAACCTTCACCTGTCAACTTTATTCAGAAATAATGGGATGTGTCTGTTATCACCTCATTTGCTCGGGCATAAATCGAAAGAGCTATAATTGTTTTGAGTTATGAAATTTTTTGGCACCAGGAAGGCTGGAAGAAATCCCCGTAGTCCTCGATACAGAAAAAAAGCCTCCAGATATGCTGACTAGGCTGAACGTTCCACGAGACGTGTTCACATCCATGCTGTAATTTACGTTCCTGACATCATTAACACATGATCAAAAACAGCTCTTTGAGATGTGCAAGAAATGCCTCCTCAGCACTGTGAAGGAACGTGAACAGCGGCTTGATTTTTAAGTGAGAAGTTTAGCCTCGTCCGCCTAGCCTGACTTATCCAAAATGAACTATGTTGAAGCCACAGTTGAAAGTGTCACTCCGGCCACAGGGCCGACCGCAGCTCCATCTGGACGGTTTTGATTTCAGAAAGGGAAAAGGCCGACTTGAAAAGAAACAATGTGGCGACTTGACATTGACTGGAACGTGCAAACCTCCAATGAAAAAAATAAATAAATAAAACAAAATCAAAAGCACTTATGTAAGAAATCCAACTCAACAGTGTGTGTTGGACGAAAAACAGAAGGGCGAGGGTAGAAAATGGCGGCCAGTCGGGTAGCTGGCACTTGTGCTGTGGTGTTGGAGCTTCTATTCATAGGCGCATAATTAAAGGATGCTGCTCCGAACAGCGGCGTGCAGGACTCACTTTAGCCAGAGTATCTGTTTTTCACTCCTTGTCCTTTTCTGCTCTCTCTTCTCCCCTTTGAAGATGTTTCTGCAAAGTTTAAATCACACTAAACTGGTCTTAATCGATAACAGAGTGAGCGATTGGTGTAAGGGCACGGTCGCGTGCAGTGCGTGGGTGGACACGTCTCACGGCCCATGAGACTCACTGTAATTCCACTCAATCACGGAACTGATAAGCATCAAGGAATCTGCTCTTGCGAGGCAGCTTAGTTTAGCTCCCTTCGTTCTGGCAAGTGTTTGCTTGCGGCTTCTTAAAAGGGAAGGGTGATCTGAAGTGCCTGTTTGTCTGTTGCGAATGTGGCCTTTCTAGCACCCACTCCCATGAGTCATTTACAAACACCCAGCTGGAGTGTTTTAGATTTTAGATTCATATTGTTTAGAAAACAAAATATATAGAAAAATTTAAAAAAAAAAGAAAAAAGATAAATATTTATTTACTTATTTTTTCATAGTGACAGCAACATCATGCAGTTCTCTGTTTTTCCTTGAGTTTGTAATAAGCTATGTCTTCACACAGAGGTAGCAATTAAGGATGGTTCTGAACTCCTCTGCTTCACTGAACAAGCTTGTTTGTGGGGTTTCGAAACTGTCATTTGGCAAGATTCACACGCAGATTTGTCTCTGTTTGTGTGTGTGTTTTAATGGGGCTGTGACCGTGTATCACATTCCATTTTGCGCCGTGCCTGAGCACAGTGGGACAATCAGCAGGGATTAAAGGCCCAGGCTGAGATGTCGCCTTTTAATGCACATTGCAAGCGAAGAGCGGGACATTAGTGGAATTTGCCTGGAGTATGAGCTTTATTTTATAATGGCATTATGAAATCTGATGATGTGCATATAGATTTTTTTCAATGTTCTTTTTTTGTTAATCTTTCAAATATTTTTTTCCCCTAGATATAGGAATTCTGCACAATAGCTGTTAAAATCCCTCGCCACTCTTCTTTTTGTTCTAATTCTTATTTTATTTTATTTTTTATTTTTTAATAGAGATTTTGAGCAAGGATAACTTTAGAACAAGCAGGTTAACCAATAGATTTGTCCTTAAATTACTACAAATGACTGTGTACAATTAATGTTTATTTTATTTTATAAGTTATTTTATAAATCAGTCACACTTTATTTTAAAGTCCAGTTTTCACTATTAACAAACCATTAACTATGACTTTTGCCTCAGTAAACTCCTAATTTGCTGCTTATTAATAGTTAGTAAGATAGTTGTTAAGTTTAGATATTGGGTAGGATTAGGGATATAGAATATGGTCATGCAGAATATGTGCTTTATAAGTACTAATAAACAGCCAATATGTTAATAGTAGGTGTGCTAACAAGCAATTAGTTAATAGTGAGAATTGGTCCCTATACTAAAGTGTTACCAAAAAGTCATACCAAAATTCCAATTCCAGATGTTAACTGTCAAATAAACAAGCTACAAGTTGTCTCTTGGCTGTTTTTTAATGATGTTTCCAAAAGGTGGTAAAAGCAGTGTCTTGTGAAGTCTGTAGCTCAGTTTGTAGCTGTAAAACCTTAGCCAGATGCTTTGGTTTCAAGGCTTCAATGGGAACATCCTCCCTGATCCCACCTTCATTCCTCTTGACCTGAGAAGAGTTACTTCTCTTCTTCACCTCTAGTTTCTAGCTTGTTTTTGTAGGAAGGATTGCCTGTGTGGACCATGTTTTTGCTGACTGCTTTATGCTTACGCTTAGAGGCTTTTTAGCAGTTGTATTAGTTTGGTTGCCCGGTTGGCTTTAGTCTCCAAAGGTTCCACCAGATTCCCAAGGAACATCCGACGTTAGGTTTCCAAACACCTCAGCTGCAATGAATGATCCATTGTCCTGAGAAAATCCTAAGGTCATCCCCCAAATTAAGGGCATTAACATTGAAGCACGGTATAAAGAATTGTGGAATCGTATTTGCTGTGGTAAATGTTTCAGAGGATTAATTAGCTAACAGAACCCTTTAAAATAAAAGAGAGCACTGAAATGGAAAGAGATTATAGCGACTGTCTGTTTCCTGAGAAAGGATTACTCTCTTTCCATACTCCTCCTTTCTGCAGTCAGACTCTTATCTAGAGATTGCGGTTTAGCTCATTTATTTGGGGCTTTCAAAAATCACACAAAGGCCTGTTTTAGGCTGACTAAGCTTTTCAAGGAGACTGTGCTTTTCCACCGCTGAACGTAAAATATATTTGTACTGCTGTCAAGCATCAGCTGCATTTTGTGGCCGTGGACAGATCCACAACAAGAACCTACGAGAGCGATTTTATGGCTGCATAAATTGTTAGCTGAGAATAACAAGGCAGTGTTCACAATTAACACTTGCCAAATGCCACATGCATTTTTTTTTGTATCGTATATAATGGTGTCATTTGGCCTACGGCGTATTGTGAGAATGATAATCTGACTGGTGTAAATAACACTGAGTGAATCAAATCATACAAATTATTAGAGCCCGATATGGGTTTTTTGGGGCCGATACTGATATTAGGGAGTAAAAAGGCAGATATCGAAATATCGTCCGATATTTTTTGTGTGTATATTGTAGTACAGTACCAATCAAAAGTTTGGATTTTTGGCCGGGTTTATGTAGGAAGCACAGCTTTTCCAAATGTAAACATCTAAAATGAATAAATAATAATGAATAATATTTTTTTCACAATTTCTGTAATCAAATGAACAGGCATAATATGAGGATTCGTATTTAAATAGTATTTTTGCAGTTTAATATTCACAGACACTATAGGCCTATTGTGATTTGATTTAAGTGTTCTGACCTGTTTTTTATTTATTCATCACAAATATGACAGATTCCGTGAAATTCCACGTTATACAGTAAATTCCATTTTTATGACTGGATTCCGTGCTTCCGTGTGCGTTTTCTGCATCGAGGAAATCATAGGGCCCCACTAATGTAGCAAACGAGCTCATTGTGAGAGTAAAAGACGGGGACACTGTTTATTTACTTTATTGTTTTGCGTCTCACCAACTAGGAGACAACGTAGCGTTAAATCACCATTCAACAGACTCAAGCCACCACCGCACTGCCGTCTATTGGACTACAGAAAGATACTAACCTTTCGATCTACAACGTTACTGTCAAAATATGCTGTGTAAGCATGAGTGATATCACGATGTGATAAGTGTGAGTTCTGGGACAAGGCGCGGCTGATATAAACACAAGCACTGACTGCCGTGATCAGCTTCGGTGCGCCGCAGACGCGTGCAGTGATGCGCAGAACAAATCTAACATCTGCTGTTAAAAATGAACCATATCCATTCATCATATCATCATGCAAAACTAAGAATTAGAATCATTGTAATATGAGGATCAAATATAGGTGCAGGTGGGTGGCGGGCAGATAATTTGAAGCAGCGGACTCACGTGAAATTTAAGCTCATCCGCACATATCTACACTAGGGCTGTGAATCTTTGGGTAGACAGCGAATCGATTCGATTCACGATTCATAGGTTTTCGATTCGATTCAAGAACGATTTTTGCAAACTCAAAACGATTCAATTCACAATTACATTCGATTCGATTAACGATTCGACTCTGCATTCTTTCAGTGCATTCACAGGATTATGTAAATGCTTCCCCTAAATTCTTTAAATGCTTAGTCAGAGGGCAAATTACACAACAGCCTTTATTGTTAGAGAACTATAGGTTAGAGAAAAAAAAAACACTTTTGTCCATTGTTAGATGCTAGTTTAATAATGCTATGGTGTGACATGGCATATGTAGAAATTTATGTACGCCAAGATTTAAAAAAAAGAGCTTTAAAAGTATTATGTATAGGCTAACATTTTGTCACACTAGGTGTGTAGCCATCATTTCAGAAGTGACAAATGTCAAATACAGTAATTTTATGTATGTATTATTTTTTTATTTATTTTTATTTATTTTTTTTTACAAGAAATTATTTTCTTACCTCTTACTTTGAATTTGCTATAAATAAATCAATTACACTGCTGGACAATAATAAATCATTTGTAATCTATAATTTTTTCCTAATGGCAATTTCATGATTGTTTTATATACTACAAACAATTATTTCAATTTCCTGCACAGAATAAGGTAGAAAACTTTATCTTTTCTGTACTGTAATAAATGATATGTCAATTAGCACTGCATCATTCATTCATTTATTGTGTTTATTGTCTTAATGTTTCACCAGTTCATTTTATTCAGCTTAGCTGCAGCTGCCTTTATCCATATTAGGCATTTCCTGGCACGTCTTAAATTCTACAAGCCAAGATCACTTATATTTCAGTGCAAAAATGTCTTTATCTCATTTTCATAAAATAAAATGCTATGGTATTTAACTTTTCCTCTCCATCGGTGAATGATGATTCTGAAAGAAAAAGCGCCCGATGTCTGTTTCCTATAGCAACAAATGCTACTTGTTCATCTGATTAACAGATAAAACTTGCGCTCTTATTTCAAGGTTGTTGTTAATGCAGTGGTTATTTTAACAGTTTTCTTCATACATTCGTTTCAACGACATTGTGAAAACACATTAATCATTCAATGGAACTGTGCGTACGCTTTAGACACTTACATTTTTGCTCCGTCCATGCAATAAATGCGCAGCCTTCGACTGCTCAGGTAAGGTCGACGTTATGACCGAGAGCTAGGGCTGGGCGATGATTCGATGACGATAATTATCGCGATATAATTTTCCTCGATAAAACGATATGAAGAGTTCGATAAATGTTCGATATAATGTTTATGCACCAAAAGCGGAACGAAACAGCGCGACTCATTTGAATCGCGCCACACGGACCGTTTATCCGCTCAGATCAAAGTTCAAACTGCTGCGCAGCGCGAGCTCACTGGAGCAGATGTGTTTACTCGGTAACGCGAGCACTAAACCGCGCTGTGAGATCCAGTGTGAAGCGCTTGAATTCAGCGATGAACACAAATGACTCCGTGATTTTAAACTAGTTTAAAGCCAGACAGGAGAAACACTGTGTGCAACGTCGACAGTCAGAATGCTTTTCAATCTACACATCGCCATCATTTACCATGGATTTACTGTAGTAACACTCACTGCACCATGGTATTGTGGCAGAAATGTGGCATATTCACATCGAATTTTATTACAAGAATAATGTATATATTTATATTGTATGTATTTGTGATTAAGCTATAGCATGTGTGCATTTATACGGAATGTTTTTAGACTACTGTTTTTCATACAAATAGGCTAACTTACCTAAAAAAACATATATTTATATTTTTACCATGCTATTGAGGTGCTATATTTGTGGTTTTCACTGTGTTTATCATGATTTAAATGTATGCTACTATGGGAGACCAATGATTAATTAAAAAAAAAAAAACAAAAAAAAAAACACTTGGTCTGATTGAATTTAACCATATAAAACTGAGGTTGGTACAATTTTTACAGATGTTTCTGATTTTAAAAATGAATAAAAACTTACCAAAAATTTGCATCCTAACTCAAGCTACTATCAAATGTGCATTTCTAAGAGACAAAAAAGTGATATTATTATTATTATTATTATTATTATTATTATTATTATTATTATTATTATTAATATTATCAGGCAACCCAAACCTGTTTCTTGATTTAAAACAATATCACTCATTAGAACATTCAGAAACTAAGAACATATGAAGGTTACATATGAATATTTTCTGTAAAAAGCTAGGATATGTTGAATAATATTAATTTGTGGCTTTGCCTGTTTTTGATGTGCACGATGCCTCCTGCCATTTAAAGGGCATTTAGTAAAGTGATGCTATTCTCATGCTTTTGATTGGTTCTCGTTTGAATTTGCAGAGTGATTAAAAATGTATTCCAGTTTTTTAAAAGTGCGTTCCAGTGCTGTGCTTTAAAATTAAATTATTATAATCTTAATTCAAGTGATGAAGGATTTTGAAAGTCTGACAGTAATCAGTGTTGAGTAACAACTGTAGGTTAACCCTTCCTGCATAAAATGTTTGAAAATGATTAACAGTTAAAAACATTCATTAGAAATTTAGAAAAGTAGTCAAAAAGTAATCAAATGTAATCAGTTACATTACTTTATATATACAGTTACATATATATATATATATGTATATATATGTATATATGTATACGACTTATCCCGGGAAAGTTTAATGCCTATTATTAGACAGAATTTCCTCCAAAAACAGCTCAGGAAAAGTGTGCAGATTCCGTGTGGGCCTAGTGATAACCTCCACTTCCATCCTTCCTTAATGGACGTGACCTCGTGGTCACCTTGGTTACGCCGATTCTCTAGAAGGCGAATTTCGTTGAAGTGTTGTATTAAAGTAATGATTGCCTCCTGCCGAGAAAAGGCCTTTATGATCTATTAATATTCAAGCGCTTACAGGTGGTTTGGCTGTAAAGCAAATACATAAACATTCTCCTTCGTTACACTTGAATGTGGATCAAATGACCCGTGGGCAACTTTTTCCTCCTCCCACCTACTTTTTTTCCCCTCCCTTCCTCAAAGCTCTCAATTGAACTGTGGATGTGGTTTCGTAGCTAAGAGCGTTGAGTGCCTCTCCAAGCCAGCATGCCCACAGGAGCAGTGTACCATGTTTAAAGAGCATATCCTTGGTACCAACATGCCTAGATAAACAGTATCCCTGGCCGCACGACGCTGTGAGACGTGCTCGCAAGCCCCCTCTGGAATCCGCAGCAGTCATCCCTGCCGGCCAGAGGAATGGAAACTGGAGACGGCATTACATCTGCCCGGCTCACCGCGAAACACTGTACAGTCACCGCACCGGGCCCCAATCTGCCACCCCGTCCTCGACTCCACACACACACACAAACACGAGCCGCCTCCAGGTTGGATCAAACAGCCCAGCTTTTAGAAGTTCTCACTTAGTCTGTAAAAGATTAACAAGTTATTGACTGCATGTTGACCCATGCCGGTCTCCTCCTCTCCTTAGTACTGTTATCTGATGGTTGGAGTGAGGGTGGCCTCCGGACTAAGTGAGTGTTGCTCTCTCCAGGCTTGAGTGGGCGGCTTTGATGTGAGATGTGCAACCCTGTGTGTGTGTGCGTTCCACAGCTTTCATAAACACCTCCACAAGTGCAGCATGACAGGAGAGGAGGCCGTCCAATGGACTCACAAAGGACCACAAACACACACGCACGTACGGTCGTGCTTTTACAACTAATGCAGGCAGCCACAAGGACAAAATGCTGTGATTGATGTGTTTATTTGTTCTTGCATAAAGTTCGTGTCTGCGGTATTAGAGCGTACTGATTCCCAGCGTCCGCCCTTTAAAGGTTTATCCACATGTTTATAATTTGAGATTTCCTCTTTTTCAAAGGTCTTAGACGAGTGTTGTTAATTTGAAAGGGATACTTTTGTTTCAGTTCTCCGACTTTGCCAAGTTGGAGGCCTCTGCTTGTCGGGCTGCTGAGATCATCGAGTTGGTCGGGGAGAATGGCTAAGACACTTTTGAAATAAAACATGGCTATGAGGAGGTTTAGCAAGATGTTTTGTTTAAAGACTTGTTCAGGGGAGAACAACAAAACGATGAATGCAAGTATGAAGAATCACTCTACAACTTTTGGTGTTGAATGTCAGTTTGTTTGGGGTGCCTTTCAGCGAAAAACAGCCAAATCTGCTTGAAAGGATAATCTGGGTTACTTTTTTGTCTGAGATGTGTTTGGCAGTTCATATAAACGCAAGCTGTCCTAACTTGCAGAAGTAAACAGCTTTTGATGATGTACAATTTTAAAAACTTTGAAATACAAATCGACAAACACAATAAAACTTTGTTTATTTACATGCATTTTAAAATTGGATTTCAGGGTATTTTCAGACCTGTAGATCATTTGCTTTGTTCCAAAATGGGTACTTCATTTGTTACAGTGCTGCATTTTCTTCTTTGTTTTGTGTTCACAGGGCACCATTTCAAACCATTTCAGCAAAATTTATTCAGTATTCCAAAAATTTAGTATACAGTTTTTTTTTGTTTTTTTTTTTTGGTTTTTTTTGTATATTTATACAGTTAGACCAGAAATCAAGACTTCGTCGGGACACTATTCTTGCAGTGTACCCATTTTGGAGCAGAGCAATGACATTTTAAGCTGAAGAACTTTGGTTTACTGCGATGACTAAAACACTCACCCACAGAATTAGACACTGCTGCTTTTTGAATAATGCACTTCCCATTATGAATTATGATACGGCTTGGTTCGTTGGTTTGGTTGATTTCTCACCACAAGCGAGCCGCTTTAGAATTCGTTTTCAGTCGTGCCGAGACCAACTTGTTCAGGCTGTACTGGACCGATTGTTTTTGTGCAGACCTGAGCATGATTTTAGTGTTCATAAAGCTGGGCGATATGGCCAAAAAATTATCACGATAAAATATTTCATGTGATTTGACATCGATAATTATCACGATAAATTTCAAATCTTTATTTCTTTTAGGATGCAGATTTAGGTTCACTATCAAAAACAGTAAAATCTGTATAAATTGTAACAACCTTATTTTTATATGGTTAAATGTAATAATTCTGACTGTTTGAGTTTTATTTTTTTAACCACTGGTATTCCATAGTAGCATACATTTAACCACAGTTAAAACTGCACACATAGCACCTCAATACCATGGTAAAAATGTAAAACAGTAGTCTAAATACATTTAGTATAAATGAACAAACATTACAGTGTATCACAAAAATACTGTATTCCATTACTGTATTCCAATTATATTCCATTACACCTTTAATACATTTAATACATGTTTACATCAATAATACAATAAAATTTCGATATGAGTATCCCACATTGAACTTTGGACCAAGGGGATAAATGGTCCCTGTGGTGCCTTTAGCACTGTTTCATTCCACTTTTGGTGCATAAACGTTAGATCGAACATTTATCGAATTCTTGTTATAGTTTTATGGAGGAAAATTATATTGCGATAATTATTGTTGTCGTTTTATTGCCCAGCCCTAATGTGTTCATATATACCTAAAAGAAAGAAAACGTACATTATTTGTCATGCAATTTTAGAATGACAAAGAGGGTGAGTAAATGATGACAATTTTTATTTTGGGTGAATTAGTCCTTCAAATATTTGATTAGGTATCATGTCATGTAGATTGTGTGCATTATTATTGTACCTCAATTATGCAAAACCCCCATTTACTCACATAATTTCTCGTTTAAAGTCATAAAATATTTTTTTGCCTTGACGTCGAGGTGTTATACATAGGATGTGTCAAAAATTGCTTTAGCATCTCAGGTTCCTGAAATTGTATGGCTTACCAGCACAGAGAAGCTCTCTTTTTAATTTAGATCCCACAGGCTAACCAACTGACGCCTCTTCGCGAGGCCTTGTATTTCCACAAGGCCACAAAAGCCCCAGCGCTCGGTTTCCATTCTCCACTGGCTTTTGGAGAACAGAGTGTACCATCAGCAAACTTGTGTCCCAACAAGCTGGCCAAGCCTCATCTGTCAAAGCCAGAGTGAGCGCGAGAGCGGCAGGGCGGCGGGGTGAGGGAGAGGAAGCTCCCAGATAAACATACCGCAGCGCCTAAACTCCTAATCACTCTGCGCTTCCGTTTGTAGCCTCTATAATTAGAAGGCACTCTCTTCCATGTATTCCCAGTTGACGCAAATGCTTCTTGTGGCTTGGCACCTCATTTGGGGCGTGGGTTAGTTTATGGCCAGGCCGTAACTTGGTTTAGTCTTCTGATACAGCATAAATAGCTAACCGCTGTCTAATTCACTGGCCGACTCTGTTTTTCTTTTTCGTAGGCGCAATCTCAGCGTGACCCTTGCTTCGCTGCCACAGCCCATCCCCCTTGCTTCCTGTCTTACCGCTCAATGAGATGGCAAAGCCACACCTAAAGCAGATGCTATTCCAAAGTGTGAAAAAGAAAATAACGCGGGCAGAAATAGGACAGATGAGCTCATCTAGGATGGCCGCTGTTCCATTGTCATTTGTGCGGGAGTTTGTCTGATCTTCCAACAATCAGACCACCCAATAAATGCTCGCCACAAATTAAACCCCTCTGTGAACTCGGCATTAGAGATTCAGCATTGGAAAATCACTAATTATTGTCATCTTAAATTACAGCAGTGAGATCGAGAGCCAGCGGCTAAATCCATCTTAATCGTAGTGTTGGAGAAACTTTCCAAAGCGGTAGTGACCAGACTTTCATGTGTGTGGAAAATAGCCTGTAGAGCTGTCACACTGTTTTTAGGAATAAGTTGTATGCGGGATTGCGTTGCCATGAAGGTTCGCTTCGGGATTTTTTTTTTTTTCCTGATGTGGTTTAGTAAGTGTGTTGTTTACAGTAAGAGCTTATACTTTCTGTAGTTTCGCTAACTTCAAATAAAAGTGGGAAAATGAGAGGCCTTGTCATCAGAGGTTCCACTTGGGTTCTCCTGCGGTTGTGTTTAAAACAGATCCACATACTCTCTGGCCCGGACAGCTGAGGGAAGATCTTGGCATGCAGTTAATTCTAGAACACAAATTGCAGTGGAACACGATTACCCTTTACAACCATGTAAACGTGTCTCATGAAATGCTCAGTACTTGACGGCAGTCTGGGTGCCATCGTTTTTGACTTGCAGTATGTTCTTCTCAGTTTAAGCCCAGAATTGGTGCACTTAAACAAGTAAATGTTTAAATGAGATTTATATATATTTAGAGTGGCCATTCCTGCCACTTTCATTGATAGATGAACATGGACTATCACTAGGCCACAATTCAGAAAGACTGAATTGATTTTGATCCCTGCACTCGTCCCCAAATCCAAATGGTAAACCCAGAGAAAATTTAACTAGGGCTGGGAAAATCCTAAAAAACTTAAAAAGCAGAGAAGAACATTTCCGTAGCCTCATTGGTTGTTTTGAACAATCCATGTTAATCAAGCATTATATTATTTTCCACTTATATATAAATTATATTTTTTCCACGTCCTGAGGCTGTGCAAATGTTTTATTCCAATTCCATAGCTAGTGTTATATATTTTCTTGTTAAGTTTGTGTCTTTCATCATGCTGCTTCAAAATTTTAGATTTTTTTATGTTCTAGTGTTATCAGAGTAGTAATTTTAGAAAACTGTGACTAATGTCACTTTTTTTAATCACAGCCCTCAGTTCAACACTTCCCGTGTCAACAATAATGTTAGAAATAGTGTTTGTTTAGCAACTCTGTTAAGAAGGTGTACTATGGTGAAATAAATAACGCTCTTCTCTGATCTACAGGTATGTTACTGGTGACTGCAGACACCCTTGGCCATGACTTCCACGTTTTCCAAATCTTAACTCACCCATGGGCGTCTTCCCAGAGTGCGGTTCATCACCTATACACACTTCACAGAGGAGAGACTGAGGCTAAGGTAAGAAGACACGTGTACACACACATTTACATGAAAGCTTTTCCTTACTTTCAGCACTGTCCTTTAGCACGCACATATGGTACAAACTCATAACTTTGTATCCTCCAAATGGAAGATGTATCAACAACAAAAAGAAACTGTCTTGCATTCAAGTAATACATGGACAGTGTGGGATATTAATTCAAACTTCAAAGCTCCTCGTTCCATCCCTTGCTCACATGCACATGCCTATGTACACTCTGGCTATTTTCGGGGGGAGTTACTGAGATGAAATATTGCCTTTCCGGACTCATTTAATCATTAGCATAATCATTTAAAGTCTTTGTGGGCCACCCACAACTGTTTACGGTTGCCTGTGCTTGTATGGCTCTGGAAATGTGCAATTTGAACATGCTTTTCATCGTCGGTGAATCCCTGCATGTTATCTAAATACTGTCAAGAGACATAAGGCTTGGTACCACTGAGCTCCAGAACACTGTAATGCCGTCTCGGGCTCTTTTGTAGTATGTAGGTCAGTGTGTGTTAGACAAAAAGTGTGGGTATGACCTATTTGATTGATCTTAAACATGGTTATGAGATACATAGTCCCTTGCTACTGCAGTATATATGAAAAAAATGAGTGTAACTGTAATCTGAAGATCTAGTTACTGTTCAACTGTCTACCAACTATAGGTTAAGAACATCAAGGCTTTTCCATAGTCACAGCACGCTTTTTTTTTTTTTTTTTTTGTACCTGGAGAACTTTTACCCCCAGTACAAAACAAAATTACGTGGATCCACGTGAAATTTGTGCTCTCAGCAGTTAGTCTTTGCTTATTCTAAAACTTCCTCCCCTGTGGTTCCCATGTTCAGTTTTCAACACTCTGGAATCCGAAGACCTGAAACTATTAGTGTTGCCAATGTGTTTTCAATCACCAAGGCTGCAAAAAAAGAGAAAAGTTGCTAAAAATACCTTAGACGGCTGGTGAGAGCTTAGATTGTGCTCCTGACTGGAGCTTTTACTCTTGCACCTTGGGGTCAAGCTTGGGGCTTGTAACACCTTCAATATCTTAGGCTATGAGGTCATGGACAAGAGGACATTCCCATTGGGACAATATGGTCACGCTTGTGACTTTACACCACTCTCTCTTAAATCCCTGGAAATAGGCTCTTTGAAGTGCTGAATGTAGGCTCCGAAATTTTCCCATTTCATCCCAGCTTTCTAAATTACAAAAGTAGAACAACTAATGGTGTTATTTGAAACAGAATTGGGCTTTGGAATTTGTCCATCCAGATAGCCAGATGTTTGCTGCATTTTAGTCCCACTTTAGCGTAGTAAAACATAGTTTACAATTTACAACTGGAACACAATTACTGCTTTACTGCTGTGAAAACTACAATCATTGTATCACCTGGCAGGTTTGATTGCTTGGAGAAGTAACAGCACATCTGTATTCAAGTCACATGATATGAAGAAATAAAATTTTATTTTATTTTATTATTTTTTTTATGCTTATTCTTTAAATGGTTTATATTTTTATATTATTTTAATATACTTTAATTTTTATTAAATGTTAATTATTTTTATTTTATTATTATTTACTGTTTTAATAGTCTTTTTAATGATTTATTCTTTTAATATATTATTTATTTTATTTTTTCATATTAATTTTATTCCATTTTTATTTTCACTTTGTAATAGTTATTCTTTTTAAATTATTTTATTTTTACTAGTTAAATTAAGGCAATGCGCAGTGTTCTTTAAAACATATTTGATCAAATATATTGATCATTCTTCAATCCATTTATTTGTTTATTTATTTATTTTATTTATGTTAGTATATTAAACCAATAGAAGATGGTCAAATCCCCATGCTCTTTTGTATTTTATGTAACGTTACTCAGGTTGAATAGTTGAAGCGGACATCTAAGGACATGATCTGATCATTAGCATCTGCCAAGCCTTGGTAATCTATCTGGGTGCTTTTAAAGTTTAATTTACTTTTGTGATCTATTGGGTTATTTCACAAATCAGTTTGGGAAATAACTACAGTGATTTAGTTTTCCTCTCTCCTAAATGCTGTTTCATCCATTTAGCCTTGCAGCTGTTCCACCACAAAATCTCCTTCAGTTGGCAAATTGTAAGGTTTTATTTGCTTAAGTAGAGCTAATATTTATTCCGAAAGGGCCTAGACCCTTACTTACTCAGCCAGTGTCATGTTTGGATATGCACACAAACCTGATCTCTGCTCTAGTTCATAGACTCACACTCTCGCAGTCACACTGACACGTTCGATGTCTAAAAGCATGCCAGACATATTTTTCCCAATTTAAATCCTTCATTACATGACAAATATTAACACTGCAGTGGAATAAAAACTGTTTCACTGTATGTTATTCACCTATGAGTGCCATGTAACTGTAGCAGAGTCAAGTGTTATGTCTATAAGAAAGACTTGTCATTTTTAACTCCTATTGCACTTATTTATTAAGCCCATTTAGATTGTGTCTTTTTTTCTCCTTTTTTATGTTTTCCCAATTCTCTTTGTCCCTTTACCCTTCAAGTGCACTATGAGCCGGGTGAAAAAGGCCGAATTGCGGGCTGGTTACTGGCCCGTGGGTGAAGTTTAAGTTCTTCTCGTTCCTGCTCCTTATATTGAAGGTGTGATTACCTTACCCGGCACCTCCAGGCATGGCAAAGAGCTGGAACCGAGCGTGTAAAACATTCTCATTTTCCCTCCTCTGTGAGCACAGGGCTGAGGTGGCCCGCAGCTCCGCTGAGATGAAAAAAGTGGTTAATCTGTCAC
Source organism: Spinibarbus caldwelli (assembly GCA_039654775.1). Classification (NCBI taxonomy): domain Eukaryota; kingdom Metazoa; phylum Chordata; class Actinopteri; order Cypriniformes; family Cyprinidae; genus Spinibarbus; species Spinibarbus caldwelli. The sequence continues at coordinate 12,153,543 of CM077253.1, read as the reverse complement.
CGGCTCATGCCAGGTTTGCTGCCTGGCCATGCGTTGGCTTTGATCTGGCATTGTAAACAGCGCAAACTGCAGAAAGCAAGCACCCTCCAAGACGCATTATCTTGAGCAGAACAAATAAAAGGAGTGATAATGCCTTGTGGGTGGATGCAGGCACCCGGCCTTATCTGGCTGGCTGATTGACTGTGCTTGTACTGACTCCCAGCCTGCTCCGGACTGACCTTAGTGTGCGTGAAGGTAAATAACCCACCATGCTGCATTGCCTGAAGCCATACACCGTTTTAGCTGTTCTGAGCAGCACATGACTGACCAAACAGCTCATTTGATTTGTGTCTGATTAACTAATTTAAAGATCTCAGTCCTAAATCTTATTTTTACACCTCCAGGTGAAAATCTCTGGAGTGTTGTCGTCCCTGAACAGGAAATGGTCATTGATCTTGATTCATTTGCTCATCACTCGGTTGGCGTATTCAGCGTGAGACTGATCTGAGACAGATAGAGCAGAATGACCTAGAATCAGACAGATCTCCAGACAGCTGCATTCCAGTAGCTGATGGCTATCCATAAAAAGTGCTGTAAAAAGCCATTAGCTGAACCTTGCTGATGGCAGAGTGCTGTATGGTAAAGCCAAGTGTAAGATTTCTGGACCATGTCTTGGGGAAGGTCTACCATCACTTCATAGTAATTCACATAGGGTGCGTTCTTGTGTTCAAAAACAGCTAGAAGATGCTGTCTTATAAAACTGTGCTCATGACGCAAGATGCTGAAAAAAACAGGGTGTGATTCTACAGCCGTCAGACATGTATACACAGACCAACAATTTAAAAATAGCATAGACTGAACATAAGAGTGGTAAACACAAGAAGCACAGGACGCACTGTTGCAGTATCGTGGTTCGTCTGTTTTAAAACATTTATAAATACAAAAGCCAGGTTAGATATTCAGGTTTTTCATGCCAGTAACCAAGATCTGGTGATCAGTTCCGAAACTTCTCCATCCCAGCACCTAGGCGTGATTACCAACAACTCTTTCTCATTCCTCTCAAGCATTTCGTAACACATTTTTTAGAGATTTTATCTGTTTATCTTTGCCAGAAACTCTTTATGAAAAGGTAATCTTTCTTATGACTAACACCAGAGAAAATTCCATCAGACGTCAGGTTGCATTCCTTAAAGTTGGCATGAAATGAAAATCCACCCAATCCATTTTCTAAATGCATGTTATTGATATTATTGTGAATGATTCATCCATGCATATGTCATTTTATCATAATATATATATATTAGGGCTGCCCTCGACTAAAGATTTTTCTGGTCAACTAGTAGTCGTTCATTTGAAGCTTTAGTCAACTAATCGCACGCTTATTAATAAACAATTTAAATCATAATAATGAGCCTTTAATTTCCTACATAGCCTAATAATCATATAAGCGCGCACACAAAGCTTGCCACAGCACTGGCAGAAGTAATGATTACAAATGTGTCAGGGAAAAACAGTAAGGAGGCTGCATTTACATTTTAATAATTCATTGATAAATTTGCTTTCTTTGTTTTTGGTTTAAGAGGTGAAGTCGGCGACACTGACTCGTCATCTCCGCAGTTGTGGATCCACCTCTATGCATGTTTCATATGGATACATAAACTGAGAATATTTGTTTTCCATTTGAATTAGTTTATTTGAAATTTCACTCTATATAGATATTTTTTATAAGGCAAACATACAGAGAGTTCGGAGTTTCGCACTCAAGTTTACAGACCGAGACGGCAGAAAGTGCAGATTGCCAAGTCGACTTAGGGACTATAAAATAAAATAAAATAAAATATAATATAATATAATATAATATAATATAATACAATATAGTGTGTGTGTGTGTATTTATATATAGTAGTAATATTCGATAATCTGTTTAACTTGAACATTCAATACATAAGATCCATTGCCTCTGTTACTTTATGACTTTAAGCCAAATTTTAAGGGAAAGGCATTGCTGTATTGTTCATACTGTTCACTCAAGACCGTACACTCAAAAACATTCTGTAATGTTGATTTCATACAGTTTAGTGTTGATTGTTCATTTTCAAATCCCAACCAACTCAAATCTGAAAGCTGATTTTGAGCTTCTTTCCTTTCTCTTCTCTTAACACTCTAGGTGCAGGACATCTGCTTCAGCCATGACTGCCGCTGGGTGGTGATCAGTACTCTTCGTGGTACCTCTCATGTCTTTCCCATCAATCCATACGGTGGAGCACCATGCGCACGCACGCACATGTCTCCACGTGTGGTCAATCGCATGAGCCGTTTCCAGAAGAGTGCCGGACTGGAGGAGATCGAGCAAGAGCTGAGCAGCAAACAGGGCGGCCGATGTAGCCCTATTCCTGGCCTCTCTAGTAGCCCATCTGGATCACCTCTACATGGTTAGCAAACACCTTTTTTTGGAAACATTATGCATTTTTTTTGGTAACGTATTTAATTAAATAGACATTCTAATATGTAATATTTACATTTCTCATGTATTTACATTTCTTGTCCACCATCTTGAATTAATTTTCATTGATCTCATAGGCATCTTACTAGAATTTGAATTGGAGCAAGTAGATCCTGGCAATTCAGGGGTTAATCGAGTCACCCTAGCAGACCTTGTGATTAAGCCTGTTGACCTCTGTCACAACACTGTGATGTTTGTCAAACACTGTCCCTGGCTGCAAACACACTCACACTGACCACGTCTGACCGTTACGTATGTACACACCCACACTTCTCATCTCTGTGCTGATTGCCACAGGAGCTGGCACACCTGTCAGTGTTGTTTGCCCATCAGCACTCCCCACTCCACAAAGCAGAGGTCTGATTAATCAATATCCGCATGCTCGCCAAAAGCACCCCACTGATACGGACACAGGAGACTCCAGTAAGCCGCGGGGTGTTTGCAGAACTTCCCAAAGGGCTCGACAGCCTCTGTCATCCAAAGTCATATATCAAATGACACCATTCTGACACTTCAAAAAATAGTTTACTAAATTAATTAAAATAAATGTAAATAAGTAAATGTAAACAATATTTATGTATTTTAAAAAAAATTGAAGCATCAAAATAATCTGTTTGGCTACTGCATTGCATCTTGCTGGTTTTCAGCAGCACTATTTTTAAAGTTAAAATTGAAACTTTATGGACTGTATAAATATAATTTAATATGATTTTATTTATTTATTTAATTTTAGAAGCTGCTTTTATCCAAATCTGAATAAATGCAAATCTAAGCATTAAAATAATCTATTTGACTGCTGCATTGCACTTTGCTGATTTGCAGTGTCTAATGTTATAAGTGCCACATTTTTAAAGTTAAAATTTAAACTTTGTGACCCATATATACATAAATATTTATATATTTATATAATTTTCTGTTACATTCTCCTTCTTGTTGTTGTTCGTTTTTTTTTTTTTTTTTTTTTTTTTTAAATAATCATATAATTAATTTGAGTGACTTGACAGTCTCAAAGACAAAATAAATAACTTTTTTCACTTTGAGTCGAGCAAAGCTGTGACATCACAGGGCCGGAATGTTCGGCGTCCCGTGTAGGGATGGTTACCAGCAGCCGTGAAAGTGGGCCTCAGAAGCCCTGTCATAAATCAGACTCACTTTTCAAAGCCAGGCATTAGAAGCACCTGTCAACAATTAGTCCTATCAGCTTCAGCCCGATGAGACACTTTGACAATGGGGTTCTGAGATGCCTTTTTTTTTTTTTACTGGGAACAGGATGGGGGAATCTAAGAAACAGAAGTCTGAGGCAGTTCGTATGCTTTAGAGGCAAACCTTGAACTGTCCGGATTTTATAACCTCAAGGATCATGCCATAATTCCTTAAGCCAAAAGATGGGAGGATAGCAGGATGTGGCTTTTGAATTAAGATGAAACGATGTGGGGGAGAAAGGGAGACAAAGTGGTCTGCACTTTTCCGTGGTCCCTGAGGGCCTCTCCTATGGGCTCATACTTAGAGCTGGAATGCTTGAGCCACTCACATATACTGGCGGAGATGTTTGCTTTATTTTCAAACCAGTCATTCAGTTTTTCTTTCTTGTTCTCTTACTATTTATTTTTATTTTTTTTTACGTTATGTATTACAAATTTCACATTGCTCTTCTTCACACTTTTAACATTCACCTTTTCTAACGTATAATAATAAAACATTTGTTTTGCAAATTACACATTTGATTAATAAACTGAATTGCAACTTTATTTTTTAATCAATTGTAATTTCATACATTTGCAGTTGCCTTCATTTATTTGATCAAAATACTGTGAAACAGTAATACTGTGGAATATTATTACATTTTAAACCAGCTGTTTCTTTTAACATATTTTAAAATGTAATTTATTCCTGTGATGGTAAAGCTGAATTTTATCAGGCATTACTCCAGTCTTCAGTGTCACACGAACCTTCATAAATCATCCTAATATGCTGATTTAGTGCTCAAGAAACATTTATTATTATTAACAATCTTGAAAACAGTTGTGCTGATTAATATTTTTGTGTAAAGCATGATGAAGTATATTTTTTCTTCAAAAGAACAGCATTTATTTGGAATAGTAATCTTTTTTTAATGCAAGTGTTTACTGTCAGTTTTGATTAATTTTTGCTGAATAAAAGTATGTGAAAAGTAAATAAAGGTAAAAACAAACCAAAAAAGTAAATTAAAAAAAATCTTATTGGCCCCAAACTTTTGCACTTCATGATTTGCTAAACAATGTAATGACAACAGGATTTCTACAAATAAATTACATTTTCTGCATTTTCCTTCTCTAGGAAACTACATTTTACGTCATCGTAAAATCAGCAAAATTGTTTTTGTGGTTGTCACACTTTTAAATCCTTTTCCGCTATGATTAGTTATCAGACACAAAAAGAGAAAAGGCTATCAGCGTCACTTTCCGTTTGCTTTTCCGTCGGGTTTGTTCATTTTTGGGTCCACGAGCGTGAACGGAGGCGGCAGAAATAAATGATTGATAAGAAAAGCTGCGGTGCAGTAGCCACAACAGTAGACTGGCAATTGTCTCCTGTGACAACTCATTGATTTAGGGAAGGAACTAGAGAAGTACACATCCTTCAGAGCTGGCACTCTGTAAAAATAGAAACCACAATCGGGCTTTCTTCTCTCCCAGTTTAATTGTGGAGTTTTTTCAATCTATTTTAGGAGCCACATCCCCCTCGCCTTAGGTTCATGGCATTGTTAGATAATTCAACAAGTCCTTCTTTGTTCAGTGCTAACAGACAGTTAATTCATTCGTTTAGGTGCTGATTTCTGTTAAGTTGTTTTGTCCATCTGCCTTTTCTACCTATAACTGAACGAATGCCAAAGGAAAATGCTTTTAGAAGTTTAACTGTTGTTGTATGGTTTCCATTCACGGGAGTGTTTGGGGCATATGTGGCTTTGGTAGCCATGCTGCGCAGTGGTTAAGCTCTGTGTTGGCCATGCGCGAGGATGTGAGGAGTGCGATGGAAAGAGCCGTCTGGACTGAGGCGGTCACATTAGTTTTGAGCTCACAGGAAATTCAGTATCTGTTTGACACAACTTGGTGGTCTTCTTCTTTGCGTATGTTCATTGACTATTTTGAAAGGAAAAACAAGGTGCAACAGGAAGCTGTTAATTCACTGTTATTGAGTTAGGGATAACGGGATACTTCCTTTGAGCCATTTAATGTCAGCATACGGCTTGTTTGGGTTTCAGGCTTGTTTTATCAGTAACTGTGCCTGTTTACACCATTCATCATCTTAAAGCAAAAACAGCCAGACATGGATGCTTTTGCAGAACCGATGACACAATGTTGTTTGGTGCAAGCTGTTTTAAAAAGCTCAGTGCTTTGGTTATTAATTTGACACAGATCAAATCTAAATGACATTCATTCAACTCTTGAAATTATTTTTTCACTCGTATTCTATGTTCCAATGTTCGGTTTTCTTTTTTTTTTTCCAGCAAGGATGCCTTAAATTGATCAAAAGTGACACTGAAGACATTTATAGTGTTTCAAACATTTTCCTTTCAAATAAATGCTGTTCTTTTGGACTTTCTATTCATCGAGAAATCATGAAAAAAAAATTTTTTTGGAAACATCATTAAAAAACAGCCAAGAGACAACTTGTAGCTTGTTTATTTGATAGTTAACATCTGGAATTGGGATTTTGGTATGACTTTTTGGTAACACTTTAGTATAGGGACCAATTCTCACTATTATCTAGTTGCTTATTATGCCTACTATTAACATATTGGCTGTTTATTAGTACTTATAAAGCACATATCCTGCATGACCATATTCTACATCCCTACCCAATACCTAAACTTAACAACTACCTTACTAACTATTAATAAACAGCAAATTAGGAGTTTATTGAGGCAAAAGTTAATGTTTTGTTAATAGCAAGAATTGGACCTTAAAATAGTGTGACCAAAATGTTAAACAAATTGGGGATATTGGAATGATTTCTGAAAGGTTATGTGGCACTGAAGACTGGAGCAATGACAAGAATAAATGACAAGAATAAATTACATTTTAAAATTAAATTTGTTTTATTAAAATAGAAAACAGTTACTTTAAATTGCAATAATATTTCCATAATTTTACTGTTTTACTCTACAGAATAAATACAGTGTGAATCTTTCAAATAAATGCACCCTTGGTGACCATAAGAGAAAAATTACAGACCTTAACGGTAATGTAATTTGCATTGAAAAGAATTTATTAAATTATGTAACTTTTTCGCCCAAATGTTATATAATAATTTCCACTAATGGTCTCAGACTTTTGGAGCCGAATGTATTTTTGTGTATAACATCTAATCCAGATATCTGCATTTGAAATATGGGACTAAACATTCTTTCATCTTTCATTTATTGTTTGCTGTTGGGCTGTAGTGCCTTTAGAGCAGATTATAAGTTTTGCTTTCGTGTCGAGCGTGGCGGTAAAGCATGAGTCCTGTGCTGAATCATTTACAACCATCAGATCTCTTCTGTTTACTCTCTCTCTCTTTCTGTGTGTGTGTGTGTGTGTCTGTCGGACGGACATGCAGCCAGATGAGCCGATCTGATCTGTATGGGCAGGGCCAGCAAACACTCTCTGTAATCACAAACTGCCTCCTCCCTTGTTTGTGGCACACACACGCTCTTAAATTCCATCACAGCGGCTCTCCGGCTCTCAAAGATAAAGCTCAGCTCCTCCGCTCACAAAACAACAGACGTGCAATCAGCCCAGGCATCAAAGCGCCGCTCTTGTTTTAACATACCACAACTCTGCATCATGTACGGTCTCATTCAGACTCCCTATCCTGAAGATTTATTACTCTGGTTACAAAGTCTTGTCCTGTTGTTGGGCACAGTACCGGTCCAGGCCTCTGTGTGGCGCTGTGTTCTCAGCTTTTTGTTGACAGGCCAGTTTCAAATGAAGGACCTTATTTCACTACATTGGCAGAGAGAGGAAAAATACTTAGGCCTGAATCATGCCACTACGTTTTGTCTTGATATGAATCTAATCCAGCAAAACGGCTGGAGTTACTCTGTAATTTGTCCTGAATTTTATGAATGGCCTTCTCTTAAAAGCAAACAGCAATGCTTTCTCTCCAACATATGCCTTAAAGATAAATGATTTATGGATTTTTATTGGTCGTCTTTGACTAGATTTTTCACATTGTGTTTTTTCTATAATTTTATAGTTTCACATTTGTGAATAGCATTCTTTTATTATTATTATTATTATTATTATTAATTATTTTTATTTTTTTAAATGTCATTGAAAATATATTTTTTTGTAAAATTTGATTTTAAATGTTTCTTTTTTATCTTTTTTACTTGTATTGTTTGAACACTTTTAATAAAGTATGCTTGTTTTGTTTCCAGAAAATATTGCCGTTTTAAACACTTGTGCTTTATGTAGTCATACTTTGTTGTTTGATCGTATTCAATTTTATTGGACATTTTTATAATTTTAATGCTTAATGTTTATCTTAAATATAATTTTTTAAGAAAATCTTTTCTTTTTTTCCAGTTTCTTCTTGCAGCATTGTCTTTCCTCTGGCAAGGCAATTGTAAACATCTCATTGAGACTGCGTTGTTGTTTGGCTTGGGTGGCCTAGTATGTTTTTTTTTGTTTTGTTTTTTTTGTTTGTCTCGCTCTCATGCGAAAACTTTTTGAGTGGGCTGGTGTGTCTTTATCAGGCAGAGTGAGCCATGATGATGTGCTGCCCTTTCCCACTGTGAGGAAATGTGATTTTGACACTTCTCATGACCTGAGACCCTGCACTGTCTCACAGTGAAATTTTCTCTGTATCATGATGCAGTGCAGCATTCCTCCTCTTGCTGTCAGCAAGTCTGATATGATTCTTTGAAATATTAATTTAGAATTATATGTATATATATTTTTATCCCATTTAGATGTGCTTTAAAACTTTGGTGGTTGAGTACTTTTACATGGACTAAATATTTTTTTTCTTTGTCAGGCTTTTTTTATGTGTAACTTTGACCAAAACCACAAACTGCACTGAGGAAATGAAAACACTGATATATTTCTGTTTGCACAATATAATTTTATGGTAAGCAAATAAATGGATTATATTGCCTATTTTGTGGCTGGAACAGCTGTTGGATATACATGTGTTTGCCATATTGTCAAATCAAGACTAGTAATGATGGAATGTCTGGTTTTTAATTTCTTATAGATGCTTTGATATTATTTAATGCAGACTCTTTTCAGGGTTCTACCAGTTAAAACCACCTTTGGTTTGTAATTTTGGTTGTAATTATGAACTTTGGCAGTTCTGCAGAGTCGATGTTGTGGTTTGATACTAGATATTTTAATTACATTAATGAGTTTGAAAATAGTGCTTGGTCTAGGCAGGGTAAGATTACCACTTTAGTGTGCTTTTGGAAAGGCAATAGAGCTTTTGATTTCTAAGAAATTTTGATTATTGACAATTCTAGGCTAGAACAATTTTGAAAAATATTTATTAAAGGAAACATCATTTGTCAGTGCTGTTTAACACGTCCATGGCACGGGCACAAGAAACAGGAAATTCTCCCACATTTCCTTTTCATTCAGCTGCTGCAGCACTGGAATTGCACTGCTCTTTTTTTTAAAAAAAATTCTGCCTAGTATAATTTGCTCTATATTACATTTTCTTTCATTTAAAAACATTTTCTAAAATATAAAAAAAAATACTAATCATTAATTAACAGCATCATTTTTATTAATATTTGTCTCTTTTTCACGGGATTATTTATTAAAAATCAGTTTCAGTCTTATGAGGGATATCACTGATTCTTATCACAGATGTTTCCACATTTTCAAGCCTGAACATTAAATGTACTAATTTAAGAATCAACCATTGTAAACCCATATTCCTCAACCGCTAATTTGAATATTGTGGGTGATGTGTGCCCTTCAGTGTCTATAGCTGTTACGACGCTATCAGGCAGTGAGTTGATTGACATCCTGGTGCTTTGAATTCAACTTATTCACTAAAACATTTCTTTTTTTCCCCGCTCTGACAGGCCAGCATATCGTTTCATTTAGTCTTGTCTGAAATGACACTGCAGCGTTCATGACTGGGAGGAGAGAATACGGTTCCCACTTACCCATAAGTAAATTGACATGATCAGATTACGTGCTCCTGATCAGAGCCACATGCCGAGGTGCATTGATTGAGTCTTCGGATGCCTTCCTGTTCATCTTCTCATGCACCGTTTGCAAAGTCTGCTCGTCTGAGGTGAAACATCCTCACGCACACACATTGCCTTGCAAACAAACTCACTCACATATGGTTTCAGTAAGGCTGTTATCTGAGCCACAGAAGAGTGTAGATTCCCACTGTCACCAAGGTGCTCCTCTGATGAGCTGTAAATGCTGACATGTTGTAAACTATTGGATCTGATTTCAGACATCCTTGTAGCGAGACGTTTGGATGTAGTTTGGTTAATAAATTACATGCTTGAATGTTTCACATTTTCTTTGATAAATGCGTATATTGCTATTATACAGCAGTGAATAATTTCGGTCATGATGTAATGGCTTGTAATCATACGGCGACTTCTGAAGTGAAATCAGTTCACGAGGGGAAACAGAAAACGTACCATTTAATAATGCAGTTTGAAGTCTTACGGCAAAAATACTCGTACGGCACGACGTCTGGTAATAGCAGGAAGTTTCATATAATGTTTCTGCTCATTAAAGCGGATGCCGTACAACCCAAAAACTTTGCGAGAAAAAAAGCTCCTCTGTCACTTTAAAAGCAGTCTCATTCACTGGCAGTTGGGGAAAAAACTGGCAGTTGGCCATTTTCACATAGGCTGGCTTGACCCCTCTGCAAGCCTGAAAATAGCAGCGAGCAGATACTGTAAAAGCAGAGGCAACCAGAAATGGCTTTTCCACCAATGTCTGATTTCTTCTGAAAACAGTAAATCTTGTGAAGTTTATTTTCTTTGCAGCATCTGTGTTTTATAATGGTTCTTTTAATTTGTTTTCACTTTGTCCACCGGGATTGCTTTTATCCGGCACTTTCTGGCCTCTCCTTTTACTTACTTTCCTCCCCCCCCCCACTTGTAGTACTCCTCCTTTGAAAGTGTGTATTTTAATAATGATAGCTCTGGGAATTGGCACAGGCAGACTTGACATGGCAGCGCCTTCCCCCTGAGTGCGGCGGTACCGCCATTGTTCCTTTTCCTCTCCATTCATCCCTCTTTTTTTTTCCCTCCTCCCCTCTCGTCCTAATCCCTACCTCCTGTGAACTACGCTCTTACAGGAGCATGTCTGGGAAACCTGGACGAGCGCGAAAGACATGAATGGTTGAAACAGAATATATCAAAGTATTCCCAAACCGGGAGAGCGCGACTTTTTTTCTAGGAATTCAGGTCTTCCGCAGATGCTCCTAAAGCCTGGTGATTTCTCAGCGGTTGACACTTTGGAACATCCTGCGATATTCTGTCCCTGTGAAACATTATTCACGTTGGCGGCCGTCGAGGTTGCATTTTTTAATTCACTTCGGTGGTGATGCGATTAAAATGGGCTTATGTTTGCGTACAAATGTTGTTTTTTTAGGTTTATGTGTGCAAATTAAGCAAATAACAAATGGAAAGGGTCAGCTTAGATGGATCGCTTGTGTTCATTGCTTTATCAGATGCAAATAGAACAGCTTGGGGGAGAAAAACAAGATATCAGTGACAGGGCGACCAGGTCTGTGCCATTAGAAGAAAATGCAAATAGACCGGAGTGAGCTCGAACAGAAGGGTCAGGTGACAGAGGGTGACCCGGCCGGCCTCTTGGAGTTAGGCCTGCGACGGCTGTGGATTTGCATTGATGGATCTTCTTTCCATTGGCTTGTCATGTATCACTGCGCAGGCCATCACACATGAGTCATTAATCAAATGACTGCTCCATAAGCAGTATCGTTTTGACTGGCCAGGCGCCTTGCCTCTCTCGGACGTGCCATTCTTGAGGGTTTCGGCCAAGCCTGCCACACTCGGGTTGACGTCATGCGGCGGCTGAGTTTCACATCATCCCGTGCGAGGCGTCTGCTTTTGGAAGGCTTAAGCTTTGCCGCCGTGACGGCGTTTGCGTGCGTGTCCGCGGGCAAGTCGGAGTTTGATTTAGTGGGGGTTAAAAAGTGCGCCGAGACTGAGTGTGTCCTTCTTGGAAAGATGCTAAATTCATTAAGATTTTTCTTCCTCTACTCCTCGTCTTTGTCCATCAGAAGCACCATTATGGGTTTTCAGGCTGCTTCCTGTTCAAATTCCTTTTCTTTTCTGCTGCTCTTGCACACAAAAGGTGGCTGCGCTTGGGGTGTAGTGGTTTTGAAATGTGAAGGGCCCTTGAGATCCGGGCCCTGTGTGGAATGGCGCAGGGGTTTGTGTAATGTCTCCAGCCAAAGCAGGCCTTTATCGAGGGCCATGAGGCCTAAATGGCCTCTCTTTGGTTAAGCACAAAGACAGCATTTCTGGGTATTAGAGAGACACAGAGAGGCTGGCTAATGATCTAAAACCCCTCCAACACTGTGGCACGGCCGCTCTCAGCGCTTTTGCCCTCAGATAATCATTGTTTTGTGTCTCAGGTATTTCTCCGACCTCCTGAATACCCTCTTCCTGGCGATATTACAATGGAAGCAAGGAAAATGTTCGCTGAGATTATTGGACTGGTCTGAAATATTGTATGTTGAAAGGGAAAAAAATAATGGAGTTAAAAACACAAAAAGCAGCACTTCAACTTTGTGTGGAATATTTGTGTAGCATACATCTGCACTGTATTGTTTTTTTTGTTTTTTTTTAAGAATTGCACGGAAGCGTGGATCAAATTGATGCCTGTATGAGTTAAAGAAAAGCAACACACAAAAACTAATGAAAACTGATGAAAAGTGGATAATTAAGGGAAGATCTGTGGAAACCTTGTATCTGTGTTGTGTTTGTTTCTCTGAGAAGATATGCTATATTATGAATTATTTGTGTGTGTTTTAGCACGACTGGAATGCTGACCGTTCAGTCATATCAGTAAAGACTTAATAGGCTGTTGATTTAATATTTTTGAACAATGCTCACCAAGGGCGCATTCATTTGATCAAAAATACAGGGGAAAAAACAGGAATATTGTGAAATATTATTGTAGTTTAAAATAACTGATATTTTTTAAAATGTAAAAAACTGACATATTTTAAAATGTCAGTTATTCTTGTGGTGGCAAAGCTGAATTTTCAGCAGCCATTACTCTAGTCCTCAGTGTCACATGATCCTTCAGAAATCATATTAATATGCTGATTTGGTGCTCAAGTGCTTTTTTTAAATTACCCGTGTGTGAGAAAACAGGTTTTATTTGAAATTGAAATATCATGTAAAATGTATGAATGTGTTTACTCTAATTTGATAAATATAATGCATCCTTGCTAAATAAAAGTATTAACTTAAAAAATGTGACACATCAAATTTTTATTTCGAATACAAATTCAAATTCTTAATTTTTTCCCTTTTCGTAGCCAAACTCGCCAGTCAAGAATCCTACAACAACTTCGCCAACAACAACATGGGTAACCCACGCCTGTCTCCATTACCCAGTTTGACGGTCGTGCTTCCACTGGCTCAGATCAAGCAGCCGATGACCTTGGGCACCATCACCAAGCGCACTGGGTGGGTTTCTCCACACTATTTAAACACTTAAAGACTTTGGTATGAGCCTTTTAATGTTATATCACAATGGAGAGTTATTAATATTAACTTATTATAATACAATCAAGATTTATTAATATTAATTTTAGTTTAACAATTGAATTCAAACTGAAATGCAAAACAAATCATCAACACTCACAAATCATAACTGTGAAACTGAAACGTTTCTATTTAACTATGAAAATGAAATGCTAATACTTGAGGCTATATACTGACTGGATAAGTAGTCTGCTACTTGTCTGATCTACTGGCAGTCTTCTGGTCATAATCAGCTTTTATATTTGCCATTTGGTGTGTTGTCACTTCAAGCCAAGAAGAGGTCTCAATGGAAATTACATTGCCATTTTAAGGCATGAGGTACTTAACATAGGTAATATCTTAAAACAAATTGGTTTATGCCATCTGATAGTCAGGCTACATTGTCAGTTGTTAAGCAGTTTAGTGAAATGTTGTTGTTATGAGTCTCTGGGCATGTCAAGACCATGAATGCTCCAGCCATCGCTGGCGATAGCATTTCTCATTTGCGAGAACTGTGTCGTGGATTTGAAACATGACATGAGTTTGCATGAACTCTTGACTTGTGCTGGAGCACTTAAGTGTCATCAAACCGTCATTTGCCAGATGATTGCCTGAATTTACACAAACATGCAAACCTGCTTTCTCCCGCATATGGATCTTTTTGCTGTACTCGGTCGTTAGTTCTCAAGCCAGATGTATTACAATCACTGGACACAGCATGCGGTCGGCCTCCATGTAACATGAACATGCCGGTAAAGACTGGTTGCCATATCAATGACTGCAGTGCGCATTTACATACTGACTAAACATAATTATGACTTATTGCAATTGTTTATTTTTATTTAAATGCAAAGTTTGAATGGGAAATTCGCTAACGAAACAGTGGCACGTTGGGTCAACTTTAAATGGGGAGATTTATACAAGGCCCTGCAGCTCATTGTCATGCAGAACACTTTGCGCTGAGGTTGTTTTAAGGGCTCTCGCTCATCTAGTTTTGATTTGAAGAGTCGTCAAGGGTGCATCAGTTTGAAGTTTGAATAATTCAGCTTTGCGTTTGGTTTAGTTTCTGGCTTTGGAGACCTTATGTGTTCTCGGTGCCCATTAAAGCTGCCTTTTTCAACAGACATGCTGAGTCCAAGGCTGTACATTGTGACAGAGCAGACGTCACTGCCCTCAAGTCCAGTCCCATTTCATCCCTTATCTTTCTCTCCTTAGCTGAGGCTAGCATATGTGGCGGCAGACAAGAGATGTCCTATGTTGTGCTGAACCGTGTTGTGTGTCTATGTATGTCAGTCAGTCAGCTGTTTCCCCGCACCCACCTGTCTCTGCTCATATTCTCTTTGCCCATCAACATGCCCAAAAAACTCTACCCTCAGATGTTCAGCACTCAGAGCTGTGGCTGGGGAATGGCAGAGGACCTGGCCACCACATGGGAGATCGTCCTCATTGTAGACAGAGTCTCTGTAATAATGCAACTGGACGTTTGGCGTCGTGGCTGAATCAGATGAGCTGGTGCGAGAGGAAAGCAGGTTGAAACCTCTTTTGCTCTAACCGTCTACCTCCAAGTGAGCCATATCAGGCATTAACACAGCGTTGATTAGAGTGCCTTTTAGTGGAAGTAGTGTTAAGGGGTGTCCAAAGCAGTTTTGATTTTGGTGTCCTGATTCAATTCGATTCTCATTTTAATTTTCTCAGTTTGATTTGATTCCTACTTTTCGAGTCTGATTCATTTTGGTATATGTCAGTCACTTTTGCTAATATATGTTAAAAAAAGGGGGTTAATGCTTTATACAGGGTTTCAAACTGATTCTAACTGGTAACTTGTCTTTTTGAACTATTCTTTAAAATAATTGACTCTTAAGAGTAATTCAGGAATCAGGCTACACTTGATTACTGATTATTTTAGTAATAAAAAATGTATAATGGTATACTATTTATTCTATTTTTTTTTAATTAATTTTTCTTGTTACAGTCTCAGTTTTAACAATTTTATGCACTTTTATCTTTTTTTTTAATCTCATTCATATATATATATATATATATATATATATATATATATATATATATATATATATACATACACATACATACACATACATACATACATACATACAGACACACACACACAGACACACACACACAGACATATACATATATATGCATATGTCTGTGTGTGTGTGTCTGTATGTGTGTATATATATATATATATATATATACACACACACACACACACACACACACACACATATATATATATATATACACACACACACACACACACACACATATATATATATATATATATATATATATATATATAAACATATACACATATAATATTTAAAACATTTAGTTCTTCAACTTTTATTTCAATTAGTTGGCAAGGCAACAGTTCCAAATGTTTTTTTTTTTATATGCATATTTATGCATTTTGTATTTCAGCTTTATTTCAGTTCACAGAATCTATTTTATTTTATTTCTTTTCTTTTCTGTTATATTCTGTTCTATTCTATTCTATTCAATTTTATTCAACATAAACTTGGTCCAAAAAGAACAGAAACAGTACGGTACAGACAAATATACAAATATAAACAGAAACAGAAAAAGTATTAATTGTCAGAGATAAATATCTCTGATACATGTGATATTAAAAGGTCAGTAACAGAATCTATTTTAATAGTTTTTTTTTTTTTTAAAGAATAATAATACTGTTTTTGATTTGCTTAAAAGAACTGAGTGCTTTGTTCAGAATGCAAAATCACATTGTTGTGTACTTCTACGTTCTACTATGTACTTGAATAGAGTTTTGCATTCATTTCGTGTTTTTTTAATGTCTACATTGCTAATCAATTTTTTTTTTCCCCCTCCAGTCTGTAAACAAGTGGAATGGGCCTAGGACACAACAGATACCAATGTTCCAATCATTCCCCAGTTTCAGACTTTTAGATCTTTTATTCCAGCGTAGTTCAGTATTAATGCTCATCTAATATTTTACTTTATGAAAACTCTTGTCTTGAAGTGTCTGGTCCTCTCGGGTGAGACAGCAGTGTGAGTCTTGCACTGTGTTAATGTACTGTGCCGTTCCAGGAGCTGTGTCACCGTGACCTTTTACTGCGAACCACTTCAGATGTTCTCCTGATTTCAGCTGTCAAATCAGCCAGCGCAATGAGTTCTGATATCAGCCCTGATGACTTCATCTCCCCTTTTCTGTGTGTCTGCTAAGTGATGAGTAACCTTTCTACTGAGTAACCTCCTTTTGTTCTTTAATTCCTCCTCCAGAGTCACTTCATCAGCCAGCTCAGTGCCTTTTTTAGTCCATGTTTACTTGAATATTGATATAGCTAGACTGTAGTGATGGTGCTAAAAGGATGTGAATCCCACCAACGCCAGTCATGTTTTGGACATCACTGTTTTGGTGACTTATTCCTGTCCTTAAATACTGACTGTAAGAGGAACTAGCATTATAGTGTGGGCTTTGAAGAAGCATATTTTATAGAAAACATAATAGGTAATCTTTCTTGCAGTGGTGTGTGGTGGACTTCAACAATGAGGTGCCAGAGCCCCTTGAGGTTGTTTTAGTCGCATGCAAATTCCTGTTTCAGTTCTATTTGATGTTTACACAGTTTTACCATTTATCTTAACCTCAACAAGCAACCAATACTACAATATTTTTGAAGGTTTATATTAATGTAGTGTTTATTAAAATCAAGTCTCATAAAAGTTATATTGACTTTTGCCTGTTTAAATATCTTTTGCATGTTTTATATGTTCAGTTTGAGGCTTAAGGAGGCAAAGGAGATGCTGGTGTCGCTTTTTGTTGGAAAGTGTCAGAGTGCACAGACTACACACGCGATAACATACACTGTCATGCTATCTTGCGTTCAGAGGCCTGATGTTCAGGAATGCAATTGTGTGTGAATATACCAAATCGTTTTGATGACCGGTATTTTAGAATTATTAAAATAACAGTTGAGATGGTGTGCGATGAGATTTGTGCGCTGAAAAAGTCACCTGACTTTTTTGATGTGCATTGTTGATGTGAATTGTTTCTATAAATATGTTTCCTTCATAATTTAATGTTCATATCTTCTTATCTACTCAATTGAGTGCATCTAGGTGGACGGAATAATAACTGTATCCTCATTTGTCGCTGCTTCCTCAAAATGCCTCAGCTTTCTTGCCTTTTGTGCCCAAAAAGCTGTTAAATTATACACTATAAAAATAAATTCTGTAGTTTTTACAAAATCATTTTGGCATCTGTGGTTGCCAGAAACTTTTTGTAAAAAATACAGAAAAACTGTAAACACATTTACAGAACAAACTGTAAATTTTACAGTATAAAACTGTAATTTACAAACAAGAAAATTTGAATGGAAACCAGTAAATTCAAGAACGCACACTGCTACTAAAATCTGTTTTGTACCTTTAACGTATACTGACAACCACCTTAATAATGCAGGTGGTAAAAGAGAAAGCCACATAAAGAATCAAAGTTCATCACAAGTAGGTTTTCCACAAGCTGAAGTATATTCTAATATACAGAAGGTGCATGGGTTATTTACGCAAACACAAAACGCCATCATGGTAACACATATGACATTTAAATAATACAATAAACTTTCATTAAATTACAGAAGCTGTAACAAAATGCAAATGTACATAACTGATGTCGTCTGTTTTGTTATCGCATTATTTAAAAATTATTTAAACAAAACACTTTCGAATGTGGAGTGTCACACAGGGAATTCTGGGAATATCATTTTACAGTTTTTGACTAAATTATACATTGTTCTTTTTTTTAACTTTTTAAGTTAAAATTGCACAAATTTTTTACAGTGTACTTAAAAAAATCTTTCTTATGCCTCTTTGTAGATCTCAAAATTGACCAACAAATTCGAACAAATCTTTTTGCTGAACAGATTTAAAATATTTGAATCACTGGGTTGAATCACAACCCATCACTAACTGACGTTGCTCTTTCTTATTCAATAGAGTGTGAATGTGTGTTGCTGGATGGCTGGATCTGACCTCACAGATGTGGTAGGCTTAGTGTAATATGTCAATTGAGCTACTTTCGGGCCATTGTCTCATAGTCCCATAATGACCGTATGAATAGCATAAAGAGCTCGGGTGCTACCCAGCCATGTCATGGTAGCATTTTCTCAAATCACCTCGTTTTAATGCCTTTGGATGTGCAGCGTTAGGCTCAAGGAAAGCAGAGAGATAAACGTGTGAAAGATTATTCTGCTGAAGTGGGGTTGTTGCCCTCAACGCCCACTGGCTGTCATCATGCTTCCTGTTAACAGGCATTTTTTCCTGTAAACATTTCTCAGGAATAAAGACCGCCAAAGTACTCTACGGATTTGGATGAAATCTACTTTTTCAGTTGCTTTTTATGTTATTGTTATGGTTTGCAGTCAGGTCTGATCATATTAGAAGTGCATGAACGTGTCATGTGATAGATAGTACAGTGTTGTCCTACTTATTTCAATGCAAATGTGTCCCTTAATCTTTTATAGACATCTCACAGTCACACTAACACCGAACCGATCATCAGTGCTGCTAAACAAACCCAGGTTTAACATGTTTCCGTCTCCATGTGAACACATTCATTTAGCGGTGGCGTCCATCCATTTTCACAGCTGGATATTTGTTGAGTCTATTCAGCTGAAGTGTCTCACTCTGTGCCACTTGAGACGCAACTAAGCAACCTGCCGGTTTGATTGTTTAGCTCGGGCGGTGATGTTTGAGTATCTTAAGCCCTGTGTGCGAATATGATTCATTCATTATTCAGAATGTCAAACACAATAGCAATTATAAGTTAAACTTAGCCTGACCATCACTCATTTCTCTCTCGCCAAGATTCGTTTGATCTGGGAAAATCTTCACGATAGCAGTTTGCCAAAGAGAAAGATTTGGTGTCTGTGTAAAGCTGTAAGGTTTTGTTTCACATACAGTGATTCAGCCCTACTGAATAGTAAACTCATCCAAAGGGCCGCAGAGTGTACGACTTCTTCTGCCAGAGTTGGATTTCATGTTCTTTTTATTGCTTTTGGGAAACACTATTGGCTGTAAAATGTTTACGGTCATCCATTTCTCTGGCTGTAGATCAGGGACCCACATCTTCCACAGCATCTTACTTCAATTAAACCACTATTGAACTTCTATTGAACTGTCAGACTGGAAGAAGCTGACCTCATGTCTCCCATGTCCCTCCTAAATACCACCAATGGAGTTTACTTTAGATGTTTGATGAGAATTGAGTTATATTATTGCTATTTTGATCTGGTCTAGTAGTAAAAATATGTAAAAACCCACAATTTTTATGGCTTTTTAACTTGTGTATCATTAAACGGTAAACTGTTTGCCCAGTCAAATCAATAATAATGCTTTTCCCATCTATCTCTGTGTATCTGTCCCTTCATGAAGACCCTACCTCTTTGGGGCTGGATGTTTTTCCATTAAAACTCCATGGTGAGTTTTTCCAATTCACTCCCAGCATGCTTTGTTCTCGCTTCAGCAAACGACTGCGTTCATTCCATCTTTCATTCGTTTCCAAGAATTTTTCCTTTTATTTTTTTTATTTTTTTTAAACTAACTTCTTTAGTTTATTCTAGCACGCTGTGGAGAGAACCAAAGGATGTGCTTTTTATTGTTCCTTTTTAGTTCTGTTTCTGTATGTGGATTTGCTGTTTGGCTTTTGTGTATTTTTTGTAATTGCTAACTTAATTTGTTTTAATTGAAAATGTTGCCTGTTGAAAAGTACTGTACAGAAAGGCCACTGTGAGAGGGACGTTAGTGAATTATAAAATTTTGTTGGTCATAAGCATGTCTAAGACATCAACTTGGCATTTAAGTTCCGTTAGTCAGTGTCATTGAATTCATGGGAGAGAGAAAAGAGTTTTTGTTCTAGAGTTCATCGCAAAATATTGTGTTTTGCTACGTTAGAAAACATCAGAGCTCTGTTTGTCAGTCCATCCTGCGGTTTTAACGAACCTTCCCTTCAAAGTGATCATTCCGTTCCTGCATCGTTTTTTCCCAAACAGACGACAGAGATTGTTTATTCAAAAATGCTTTTGTGTTCACATTCATATTGTTGTCGTTATAATTTTATTGACTGGTGACATTTGGAATAAGGGTGAAAAAATGATTGGTGTTCCGCGCACCGCTCTGGCTGATGGTTGAGTCAGATGTGTGCAATGTGGTTGCAGTCATTCATCATCTTCACCCTTTAATTTGATGTGACAATTTTATTTGGACAATGTATAATCATTGGCTTGAGTGTATATGGAGAAAAATACAGAGGTTTTTATTAGATGCAAACTCAGAAAGTTACTTTACTGTCAAAGGGGGTGGGGTGGTGGGGGGGGGGGTGATTATTATTGAAGCAATGCATAATTTCGCTGTAAATATTGAAGTATTTACAGGTAAGAATTAAAGCAGGAAAATGTTTTATGTGTATATATACAGCTTCAAAGATTGAATATCAGCAAAATGGACTTCCCTTCATCCCTCAACCCCCCAAATATGAATCACATGTGCTGCTGTCCTTCCTCTGGCTTGGGTTTCAGCTTTTGTTGTGGTATCCTCGCATACGTTTTAATTAGATCTTTTTCTTGCACCACTGTACTGTGATCTCAGAGGACGTATGTGTTTCAAAGCCTTATCATTAACATTATAAATCTTAATATTCCCCATAGCTTCCTCTTGACTGGGCTAGGCACATTAATGGGGGATACAACTGGAGCTCCGCTTTTTATCTGAATAATATGATTGATTTAGATGTTGTATTAAATGTTAATTAGTTTTTCCTTTTAGAGAAGTGAACAGTGTGCTTAGTATCACATTGAAGTATTAAGGGAATCATCAAGTGTTCCAAAACAAAACACTCCCACGCAGGAACAAGATGGAAAATTGCAGCTCAAATATAAATGGCGGAACATGAGATTTTATTATAAGCAGCTCAGGAGACATGAAGTAAATTATATTTAATTAAATCAATAGTAGACTGAGAAAAACAGCAAAAAAATAATGCTGTAAATATATGCTTTTTCAGCTTCCTTTTTTTCAACATTTTCAAATAATTGGCAACATTAAAAAAAAAAAGGTACGAGATGAGACAATTGACTTTTAGTCAGGCATTAGATAACTGACTGTTATACTCCATTTTCCTGTGTAGTTCAGGAAAAGTTTTGATTGATGTAGGTTATGAAAACTTTAATATTTTTTCCTGCTTTTATTTTTGAAAGTGTCCTCCACTCAGAACAAAGAAGTACAACCATCACAAACCTCAAAACCTGGCGGCTAGTAAATACCACAGACAGCTGCGCTCACACCTGGGGAACGCATATTTTCCGGCATCTCTCTAAGGAAAAGGGAAATCATGCCGAATCAGGCACCTTCCTCAACGATATCCCAATGAGCTGGAACACTGGAAATGGAGGGGAAAAGTTTCTGTTTCTCTTTTAGCGTTTGATGCCGGCCTCCCAAATGGCTACCACAGCATGTGTGGACCGTGGCCGTGTGCCCGAGCCGTGTCCGAGGAAAAGCTGCTGTGAGATAATAAATGTGACGTTGAGAGAAATGTCTGCGTTCTGCACGACCCTTTCGTGAGCGCCGTAACACAGGCCCCACTGGCTGACATACACCGACCATATGGTCAGCTTGTCACGGCAACTCCCCTGATAAGTTCAAATGAGATCCATGCTCCTTTTTGTTGTTTAAAGCCCGCCGTTGCATTTGTTTGGAAGCAAATGGGAGCCCGCCTTCCCCCCTGATGGCGCCTCGTCTGTGGCCGGGACTGTAATGTGGCCAGGCTTTGATGGTGGACATCACAGATTGAATTATGCCCTTGAGGAAAAGCTATTAGCTCACGTCAAGAGTACTCATATGTTAAATTAAAAGTGGAAATGACATGCAAGGAGTCTTTTCAGTGAATTAGTTAGAGAGAGAGAGAGAGGAAAAAACACTCCAGAAGCAGCGGGGAAATGCCAATAGGGGGAAGACGAAGTTGGCTTCTGTTTAGTAACGTCTGTCTTCCCTTCTCTTCCATCTCACTAAATATGTTTATGTTTCATAATTTATTGATTTTCGAATACATTTTTGTGTAAGCCGCTCCCCATGCCAATATTTATTTAGAATAATCCGTTCGCTCATGGCCCGCTGAATCACTGCAGCTTGAGTCATACTAGCCACTTTAAGTGAGACCCAGAGGAAAAGAGTGATTTCAAATACAGACAAACCAACTCCAGCGGTCGCTTCAAGGAAATTCAGATGCAATGCAAGTGTAAAGTGCACTCAAATAAGAACACGTTGACCAAATCATCTGCTGACCAAAGCCTCTTCAAAGAGCTCTTACCATAGTTGGCCAGCTTTGGTCCCACCGCTAGGAGATGAGCGCTCAAAGTTATTGCCAGATTTTAACTCAGACTGGCTCTTTGCAGTGTTTTTGGTCTCATCATCTTTACCGGCATGACATTATATACCTTTTAAAGAATATTTCCAGATTTATTATGCAAAGCACTTAGAAACGGATACAATTTCCACTCAGATTTGCGGCGGACAGTGTCAGCCTGTGATTTCAGAGGAATAAATATTTAGTCACACTGAGGTTGCTTTGGTTTTGTTATTAAGAACATCTGTGCGCCCATCCTTTGCAGTTTTCCTTCAAGAAAGTGCATCAGCTCCTCCAAACGTGAAAAAGCCAGCACTTCACCTGCATCCCAGACTGGAAAACTGCTAAGCTCATTCATTTTCCTTGCTGCCTTGAACTCCGCGGTGGGGCAGGAAGGATTTGAATGCTTCTTTGAGCTACACTCAGTGTTTTTCTCTACGGTCAGCGATGGTCAGGGCAAAGGAAGCGGCGTTTATAAAGATTTGAGGTTATCAATATGTCTGCTGTCTTCTCTCCTCGTTATCCCACTAGGGATTCCTTGTTTTATTAGAGGGAGAAAAAGGAAACCGTGCTCTTCAAATCCTGTGGCAGCTGAGCGTGTTTGTTTAGTGCCGTGTCCCCTGTTCTACACTGACAGACAGCAAGACGTTCACGGCTGCTGCGGCCAAGGCGATATACTGACAAACCGCTCGTATCTCCCCATCAGTGGAGATATTTAGTTATTCGCTTCACCTCCGTCCAACACCAATAAACACATGCCAATATCTCTCCCTGCTTTTCTGTACTTTGTCTTTTTTGTCTTTAGTCCTTCCCGACCAGCGATCCTCGTCTGGTGTCGGCTAAACAAAGATGTCAACATCACTCCTCATCTTGAGAGTAATTTACGACTTGATGACAGTTTTAAGGGAAGTGACAGAGTGAGAGTGCAGCTCAGCAACAGGTCACTCAACACCTATTAGTGTAATGCAAGGCTGGAAGAGTCTCGGTTCAAACACTGGACAATTCATCCACATTAACTCTCAGTCCAGACTCCACGGTCTACAACAATTTCATTATAATCGGCAGTTTTGTTTTACAGTTATCTTCCCTTTTAGTGCGTATTGACTTGGGCTTTCAATCGATTACATATTTGAATTGAATGAATTACATGGTATGCTGATGAATTAATCAAATTTATAGCAATTAATCATATATATCAGGGGTTTGCAAACTAAAAGGCGGTGTCTGTGGCCAATGGAACATTTCTGGGATTCAATATTAACTTTAAATAGCATTATACAACAAAATTTAATTAAATTGAAGATGTTCATCAGGTTATGCATATACAGGTTGTACATTACAATATATTATTTTTTTAATCAGATTTGGCTTTAGTACGATAGCAATAAAAAAAAATGCACTACAGTTCAAAAGTATGGGGTTGATATGATTTTTTGTCTCTTATGATCATCTAGGCTGCATTTATTTGATTAAAAATACAGTAAAAAACATTGAAAAATATTAATAATTTCAAGTAATGACACCACATGGCTTCTGTTCTAGGATGAATTCCACATGCCAGTCCTTATCTCTCAGCTCATGACCCTTTTTCTCCTTGGCTTTTTCAAAATCTTACTGACGAAGATTTCAAATGAAAGAAGAATTCAGTAGGCCCTAATAATTTTTCTCAAATGCCAAGACTAAAACGAGGCCTTCCAAAGCAGCTTAAAAGCTTCCATTTGAAGCAGCTTTATAAGCAAATGACAGCCATTATGTGGTATCTGTACAGACTCCTGGAGTGTATATGTATGTGTTGAGCTTTAACAACATCATTATATCCACTGAACAGAAATATAAAAGATCGGCTAGTGGTTTTCTGGTTTCGACAACTGTGGTAAAATTGTGCTTGCTAAATAAAACTTAAAGTGGTTATTTTGCCCAATACAAGTGAAGTGAAATTAGAATCCTGTCGAAAACAACATTTTTAATAATATGCATTTGGCTGCCAATTTAAAGACGTTTTCTCATTAACATATGTATACATAAACATATTATACACCTTAAAAAACTAAGAAAATACCCTGTTTTTTTTGTTGTTTTTTTTAACTTGCATGAAGTATGAATGTGTGATGTATTACATTTTTTTTGTTTACAAGCCCAGCATTTTGTTTGTGGATGTGCAATTTTTGTTCGAAAATCTTTTTCAATTTCATTCATATGCAGGAAGTTTTGTCTTGATTCTTTACATCCCAACTGTGTCTCTTTTCTTGTCAGTAATGTGACGTGGCTTTATTTTTCCTCTTTTACTCTGGATGCCAAAAGCAGTCTTTTTTCTTTATTTCTTTCTTTCTTTCTTTCTTTTCTCTCTCTCTCTCTCTCTATCTCTCTCTCTCTCTCTCTCTCTCTCTCTCTCTCTCTCATTCTTATTCTCATTCATGATTTTTTTTTTTTTTTTGTAGCAAATCCAAGCCGCCTCCCCAGATCTCTCCCAGTAAGTCCAGCAGTGGGGAGTTCTGTGTGGCTGCAGTCTTTGCCTCCTCTCGCTCTTGGTTCATCACCAACCCCAACATGAAGAGAGAGAAAGGTTTGACATGGCTTACAACCTTCAGTGCATGAGCGTCTTATTTTGAGCTTTATTTAGACAGAATTTTTTAGCTTTGGCTTAATTAAGTGGTTTGAATATTGGTGAAAAAAAAAATATATTTTTTTAATTAGTTAAAAAATGTGGAGTATATCTTCTTATATTTTAGTTATTATATTTTTATATTCTATTTATTTATTATTTGATAAAAGCTCTGGCACCCTCTTTATGTTTACTTCTTTCATCCTTTAAGTGGTACCATATGAAACTGCAAAATCTGTTCCACAAAATCCACAAAAAACTTCTGAGGTCATGTTAGAAACCAAAATCTTTAATAACTTGTCCTTGACTTGTCTTCCCTGTTAGATCAGTCTCGCCAGGCTGTTGTTGAATCGCTGTACATCCTGAGTTGCTACGGAAATCTGGTGGAGCATGTGCTGGAGCCTCGTCCAATCAGCACGGCGCAAAAGATAGGCGACGACACGCCTCTGGAGCTGAACACCTGTCCGAGAGCCTGTTGGAATCTAGCCAGGTGTTGCCCCGGGGCTCTCAGCACCACACCTATTTACTTGCTTTTACACTTCACCTTCAGTTCGACAGAAGCACCTGACACAACCCACTGCAGTCATATCATTTACATAAAACAGCTTATATGGCGCCTTAATGAGGGCAAGCAAATGATTAACGTCACGGCTTGTCACCGGCCCAGACACTGAGCTCAGTCATAATGCAATAATGCTTGTGACCGAGCGAAGAAAATGGAAACAGTCAGGGGTTGCTCTCAGAATGGCTTTCTGATCTGATTGTACATGTTAAGTGATTGTATGTACTGAGCTGTATAGCTCATGCGGCCAACATGAGACGGGAGAAATGGAAGGTCCTGCAGAGAGTTTTGAGTCAGCTAGAGACTGTTATATACATCTGGCCCTTTGATATGTGCTTCCTAAATTGATTTCTGTGTTTGTTTTGAGTAGGACACCGCAGTGGAATGAGCTACAACCACCTTTCAACAGCAACCACCCCTTGGTGCTGGCCTCAGACTTTGTGCAGTACTATCAATACCTCCTGGCTGGATGTAAGTATGTCTGTCTCACTGGAGATGTTTGTTTTTAACCCTTATTGGTGCACCACCACAGGAAACATGAACAGTAAAGCAGAGATAAACCCGTTCCGTTTCGCGTAGCAATTGGTGAAGCGCTTTTCTTTCTCTAGTGGTGTTGTGAATCAAGGCTTTGTCACTTGGTAGTACATCTATGCCCTGAAACTCATCATAGCGCCAAATTAACCCAGCATTCAGATTAAACCAATTAGTGTGGTTTTAAACTCATGTAATTTAATAACAAGTGCATAGAGAGTGCGCGCACTTTGGGTTGACGTATGAAAGGCAAGAGAATGCAACTCGAGGGCAGAAGGCTCACGGATGACCACACATCTAATATATCTTGAATAAGAGAGCATTGTTGCGTTAGCTGGATAATCATAAACATTAATGAGTAATTAGCTGTTTGGGTCCTTCAGGCCAGGCTTCACATTTCTTCTCTGCCACTAAAGCCCAAGTGCTCTAGGCCTAACGGGTAGAATATTCTCTGGAAGTCGGTCTAATCACCATGCATGTGTCAGAGTGATGAAATAGCCGTGCGTGAGAGGTCGTGGCAGCAGCTCAGTGTGGAGGCAGTCCACCAGGGGGCAAAGAAAGGCATAATGAGCTTGTTCAATGTATTAACGTTAATGTCTAATTAAAATCCAGAGATCCTTGCAGTGTGCACTTCTGTTACGGCTGAACCTTACCAATGTTATACTCAGGAGAGTATGTGCATATGCATGTGGCCATGTTGGCCTTGTGCCCCTGGCCCTTAGTGTGCTAGGCAGCCCACGACGTGCCACCTTTGATTGCTTGCTGCATTGTGTCGCATCATGAGCAGCAACCACTGACATATCCAGTGTGTGTAGATTAGGGTTTTCCAGTATTCTTTTTTCCCCCCAGGATTCTTTTTTTTTTTTTTTTTTAAGTTTTAGGCAGGAACGACAGGCCTCCTTTAGGGATCACACATAAAGAAGTCTTAGCTGGGCGTTAATGTTATCAGGCTGTCGTTTTCTTTGTAATTACTTTGTAAAAGGCCACTCTGAAAGGAGAGAGTACAAAGAATGATGGCAGAAGAGAGCTGGAGATAGCAGAGGGGCATCAGTAGCGGATGGTTCCCAGGCTCAGCGGTCTCAGAAAGGGGCGGATTGCGTGCCTTTACCCTCAAACAGTGAGGACTCGCAGCGAGCAGGGCTTTGTGATTGACAGCTCTGGTCTTGCTTCTAGATTGGATGACCTGGTTGATTAAAAATGCAGCATGTGGACGGTAGGGTCAGAGGAGCTGGAGCCTGCACGACTGGTGATAAAAGCAACCGTGGCGCCACTTCTTGGTCACTATCTCCACCTGTCCATCTGCCCAGCCTTTGGCAGCACTCGGGAAGGGGAGCATTACCCAGCCGCTGCTGATGATACCCAGATGATGGGTAGATAACAAGGACACGCTGGGCCAGCGAAGCTCCTTCGGTCCAACTGACAGCGCTCAGGGAATCCTCAGCTTGCGACATTAGCTGTCGTTGAGCAGAGAGAGTGGCGGCTGTGTGTCTGAGAGCTCTCTAATGAATGAGCATGGATTTCTTAAGGAAAGGTGCGAGGGTTTCGTTTGTAGCTGCAGGAAGGTGCAGCCTGTGACCTTTACAGCTTACACGCATTTATTTATCATAATCGGTCATTGTATTTTTGGAACTCAGCGAGTAGAACATACCCAAATGCCTCTGGGATTGTGTAGCTATCTTTAGAGTATACTAAATAAATAAATAATTTTAATAAAATTTGTCTGTTTTCATTTAAAAGTGACAGAGTAGAAAAAAATAACGATAATAATAGCAGAAACATCTGATGCAAGGGTTTATAAGCCAAACCCGGAGTCCACAATTGTTCTTGCACATTATTTAACTGAACATTTAATGTATATAGAAAGTGGCCATATACAGTATTCATTTTTATCATGGACCAACCAATGGAAAAATGCATAAAAAAGAATAAAATAATTGATAAGCGGTTTAATATTTGTAAAAAAAAATTATTCACATATTGACTACTATATAAATATATAAATGTATACATTACTTTATAAATATGTAAATAGATATCATTTTAAATATACAGATTTGATTGGTTTTGGAAGAAATAGTAAAATTAAAATGGATAAATGTATTCATTAATTGACTATTTATTTGTTTATTTATTTAGGGGTAACATAGGGGAAAATAACAGCAGTACCACAATTCTTCACACACCCTTGTTGACCATTTTTATGTGCATAAAAAGTGGCCATACACATCATGCATTAAATTAAAAATAATTCTGAATGAATTAATGTATAAAAATGTATATAAGATATAATATTTAATATAATTATATATATAATTCAGGTATTTACTTTTTTATATAATAATGGAAATAAATACATATTAACATTATTTTTTTATATTGTTATTACTAACATTAGTATTAGTATGATGATTTATTTGTTTGTGTATTAAAGTCATTTAAAATGATAAGGCTTCATTTTTTCCAGGTTGTGTGGGGGAAATATCTACAGTAAAAGCAACAACATTAACACAAACTCATCTGGCTTTATCTTTCCAGGTGTCAATGCATACTCCGTTATGCACCTGAACAAACATTATTTAACTGAAAGCTCGTTTGTACATGGTTTGTGTGTTGGTGGCCAAAGCAAATTTGTAAGCAGGCTGTGACTGTGATACTGCGGGTTTATGCGGTCAGGGCCTGTTTCCTGTCCTTATTCTGTTGCTCACACTCTAACTCACAACAGATAAACTGCTCTTAACAGTCCAGGAGCCCTCGACCTCTTAAGCCCGGCCATTATGAACCAACTGTAACCTGATCTATAGAGCCAGCTACTGTTCTTACGCTTCAATTATTTATTAGTCAACAATTATTGTCCCCCTGGGCTTTCGAAGGAGGGGAGGAGGAAGGCCAGAGCTTGATTGTGTTTAAGAGGTAAAATGGTCTGGCTCTGTTCTGACCCATCAGAGGTCGGTAAGTCACTCTACGATTAATGTCCGCATAATGCAGCTTGCTGGGATAGCGGAGGCCATGCTCTGGCAGTGGCTAGTTATACTGTGATTGAGTGGGATGGATAGCGAGCAGATTTCCCCTTCGAGTGAAGGTGTCGGTGTATCTGTTACTCACACAGCAGTGACTGTGCCATGAACCTGGCAGGAACACCTCATCAAGTGTGTCTGAACACCTGGTGCGTGAGTACTTATGTCTGCAAGACAGACAGAGAGAAGAAGAGGCAACGAGAGCGACGGGCTCCTTGTGTCCTCCAGATGAGGGCTTGACATCTTTATTATTCACTGCTGTATTATGTACATTGGTAACAAAGGCATGTGTTTGCCTGGAGGTGGGAAGGGAAACCACTGATTGTGCACATTAGTCTGAATACTTGGCGCCTGCTTAGCGAAGCCTCCAAGTACTCCATCTGTCACTGCCCGTGCTGTCTTTGCTGACAGCTCTGCACTCTTTTATCTGCCCCGCTCTCGCTCACATACCAAAACATACTGTGAACATTTTTGCTGGGTTTTCGCAGCCCAAAAATGTTAATTACTAAGTGGGTGTTTTATTGGCGCTTTTATGCAAACCGATGTACCATGCACTTCTTACAGTGTCATCATGAAACAACCTGAAGATTTGATAATTTACGGTTTACTGTTTATTGTTAGCAAGGTGACCCATTGTATTATATTATATAGTCTTGAAAAAAAATTTCACTGCATTTTGCAATTGCACATATTTTTAGTATGTAACTATTCTAAAATATATTTTAGTACATAACTAATTATTATTTTCTCTCTCTGTGCAGTAGTTCCTCCTGGCAGCCCTGGCCCCATTACCCGGCATGAGTCTTATGACAGTCTGGCATCCGATCACAGTGGCCAGGAGGACGAAGAATGGCTCTCACAGGTGAGTGGTAATGCATCAGAACGGTTTCTGGTATAAGTCATAAATAAGTTCTTGCCCCGTTATCAGCTGTGTTCATCCATCATGGATCTGGTCACATATTTATCCTTTTTTTTCCACCTTTTGTCATCCAAACTCTGCACGATTGCCTGATTTATTATAAAACACACTTTATTTATTTATTTATTTATTTATTTATTTATTTATTTTTAGTCTTTAGTATTGTTTATATAGTACTGTAGTAATTATTCATATTTTGAATTGGTTCTTTTATTTTTACTTATTCATTTATCATTTATCTTTAACTCTTTTAGTTTTAGTATTTTTTGTTTTTGTAAATTTCAGTATATTTTTTAGTATTCTGCTTAATAACAACAGCACTTGAGTGCAGTAGTAGTCAGAATTTTAAATATTTCTTTTTTATTTTTACATCATGAAAAATTTCATTTTAATTAGGTTCCTAATCCCAGATTTTCAATGCAGTCTCAGACTTCTGTGTGTTTTATGATCTAATACTCTAGTTACGCAGACGCAGCATGTCCAGCATGTGTGTGGCAGTTTTTGTGTGGCCTGACCGGCCCCAGCCAAAGCTCTTAAACCTTAAGGTTGTTAATGCACCAGCATTAGCGACAGCATACATCCCCCATCACATCCCGCCTGCCTAATGACACCATTAACACTTGCAGCGACAGCTATTGGCTAAACACAGCCTAAACCCTGTTGATGGCTCTATTTATCTGCTTTATATGCGATTGCAATTAGTCTGCTTGTCTGTTATGTGTTATGGCAACATAGCATAAAAAACACAGTCCTCTGTGAGTGCTATGGCAGGAGGCTGTGTGTAATAAGTGCTGTCAGTGTGAGGCGGCCGCAATATGGCGGGCTCAAGGTGAAGTGCAGAAAGAGTATGGAGGGGGGCAACATCTGGCCATGGCCCCCACGAAAGCAGAAAAAAGCCAGCGCCGCATCTGTTTCTCTCAGGGCTGTGCAACACCGTTGGTGTTAACTACAGAGAAAAAAACACACACATACCGCTGGCCTCATTTACACAGATGTGACAGGAAGAGGACAGAAGAGTTGACCCCACGCCATGCTCTTTCAGAAAAGATGGAGAAAGCAAGAGGAGAGAGGGATGCTGGCTGGATGGGCAGTCTTTTCTTCCACTCCTCACTCTCTTACTTCATGATGTTAGCGTCTTTCTGTGCCATGTTAATGTGGTCCACTGGGGAGGAAGAGTGGCGTCTGTCTAACCCCCTTGCCTTCCCCAGATTTGATACTGTTTGTCAAAAACAGACGCTTGCCCACACAATGTGTGTGTGTATGTGTTTGTGTGTGTTTCTTTGTGCATATTGGAGTGTTATTATAAATATTAAATATTATATGGTATTAATTATGTGTTTCAGCTAAGTGTTTTTCAGTTAAGTTTCATGTATGAGATTTCGAGGATGTGCTAATTCATAAGACAACAAAATGGAACATCAGAAATTTATTTTTTATCACTTAAAAATTTTAAGAGTCATAAGAAATTTAGGAATGCAGATTATTATTATTATTATTATTATTATTATTATTATTATTATTATTATTATTATTATTTTCTTTAAATGCTGCATATACCGGTACATGCACCCCCAGTAATAATATAAAATAGTTAATAATTTTAATAATAATAAAAAATGTGATATAATATAAATAGTATACTTTAGAAACATTTTTTATTATTGTTATTTTCATTTTATTTATATATATCTACCACTTGAAAACATCTGTTCTAATAAGAAAATAAATGTTTTGCATTGTGAATTATGATTGTTGTAACTGATGGTGTGAAAGTGGAGAAAAATAATAAAATAAAAATAAATAATAATAAATAAAAAAAATACAAAATCTTGATGCATAGAATAAAGTCCTGTTTGATTCTCCTGTGTATTTTGCACTCAAAAATATATCACTTTGCTGAAGTTAAATTTGTTGCAAAAGCTGTTGAAGTGCTCATCTCTATTGGTGTTTTACTTACAGGTGGAGATTGTGACCCACACCGGCCCTCACAGGAGACTCTGGATGGGCCCTCAGTTTCAGTTCAAGACCATCCATCCGTCGGGTCAGACCACTGTTATCTCCTCCAGCTCCTCTGTACTGCAGTCACAGGGGCCCAGCGACACCCAGCAGCCTCTCCTTGATTTCGACACAGATGACCTGGACCTGCACAGCCTCAGGTGCCGACACTAAACACACATTCACACACAATGCTGCTCACATTACCAGCTGCCATCATCAACACCGAATTCACAATGTGACAGCATAGACTCATGTTACCAACCACAGAAATTCACTAAATACACATATTGACCAACTCTAGCCAGCACTTGCACAGTACGAACACTGCTATCTCTGTCTATCTATCATTCGTTGCATCATTTGTTTGTCTGTCTATCTATCTGTCATTCTGTCAGTCTGTCGTTCTGTCATTCTGTATGTCTGTCTGTCTATCTTTCTGTCTGCTGTTCTTTCTGTCTGTTCTATCATTTTATTTTTCTATAATTTCTAGTGCTGTAAAATCGATTAATCATGATTAATCACATCCAAAATAAAAGTTTGTTTACATAATAGATGTGTGTGTAATGTGTATTTTTATATGTACACACAAATACATTTACTGTATATATTTTAGAAATATACTGTATGTAATACATATTTATATTTATGTATAATATAAATCATATATAGTGCTGTTAAACGATTAATTGCGATTAATTGGATCGAAAATTAAAGTTTTTGTTTACATAATGTGTGTGTACTCTGTATATTTATGTATATATAAATACACACATATGCAAATATACATTTAAGAAAAATATGGTATGTTTATATATTAAATATATTTATATATAATATAAATTATATAAATATATACATATGTAAATACACAAATATTTACTGTATGTGTGTGTATTTATATATACATAATAAATATAAACAGTACACACATATATTATGTAAACAAAAACTTTTATTTTGGATGCGATTAATCGCGATTAATTGATTTGACAGCACTAATAATTTCATAATTGTGGCGTTTTTTGCAGCAAAATTGAGATACGTTTAATATTTAAATTCTGTATTAATTAATCAGCATACTATGTTGACTAAAGTTTTTAAGTGTTTTACAGACCCTCTTAATTCACACTTCACATTGCTAACTGTTGTCACTCACACTATTGTAGCTGATGCTAGTGTAATGTGTAGGACTCTAAATCACAATTTTTGGATATCTCTTATCCTTATATTGCAGGATCCAGCCAGTGCGTTCAGAACCCGTTAGCATGCCTGGTTCCTCTCGCCTGGTGGCCGACCGTAGAGGCCAGTCGACAGTCATAGATACCGGCTCAGGTAAGACTGCTGGCTCCTCTTATGGTTTTTCCACAGGATCCGAAGTGTTTGGATTACAAACAGCAGTTACCAGTATGATGAATCTGCAAGAATCCTCCCTAGCTTGACTCACCTTTCTTTGCTGAGCATTCGAACACTTTAACCTTCATGGCATGTTGCACAGAAACGGTTACAACCCGGCTGAAAAACTATCAGCAGTCTACATTTGGTACTGTAAATAGGCTTATTGTGACTTTTACGTTAGATTAGATGGATATTGTTTAAAGGGATTTTGATTCCGTTTTTTCATTCCTTCAGTCGTCATGTTAAGATAATCCAATCAACAAAAGCTTGTGCTTTTAAAAGATTTCTCTCCATTTTCAGTCTCCATATATGTAGTCTAAACAAAACAAGAGAGAAAATCAATTTCAGAGAATCAAAGTACACTGCACTGTTTGCTCTTTTTCAGTGGCAAAGTGATATTTTGCTGTGTATGCTCACACATACATGTGTACGGCACAGTCTTTCATGTTTCATTGAAATCAAAGCACCGCATTTGCAAGGCTCCGAAATGTGGTTTGTCAGTAGAAGGTAGGCTGTGTTGACTGTTGTGATGTTTAGTGCTTGGCCTGTAGACACATATTAGCTGCATGGCACTGTCAGGAGTTTTCATCTTTGAGATTGCACTGACTCTGTGCGGTGTCTACAGATGTACCTGCTGTTCCTATGCATCTAGTGACTTCCTGTCAAGAAAACTGTCTCGTCATCATCTCACATCGCCCCTCCTTTAAACCCTCACCTCTAAAAGAAAAAAAGTAGCCATCTTTATCACACAGCTCCCCTCCCTCTCTTTCTCTCTTCTCTGGCCCGTCTGGGGAAGAGCTGCCGGAGTCTTCTTTATGGGCCGATGCTTATCAGTCTGTGTGTGATTGCTCAGCTCTCAGGGCTTCAAGCAGTGTGGCGCCTCCTCTTATCAGTGCTCATCGCTTTGTCTTTGTGCCTTCAAAAGACCGCACAGCCCTGTTTATCCCGCAGAGCGCAGATGCACCTCCTCTACCGCGATGTCTCTCTCTAGTCGAGGCTGTCCTGGAGGATCTGATGCTGTCCTGTAGGGCAGTGTCTCTGTCTTGTTTTCTGTGTAGGCCTGGTTTAGACTGTCTCACACATTTGCCTAGTTTTATGTCTGCTTGCGCTCTGTTTCAAAACCTAGTTTGCCTAAGTAGACACTAAGGCATTTTTTTAGGCGACTTAATTGCCTAAAGACCAGCGTTTATGTATATGATAATCTTAGATGCCCACAAGATTTTTTTTCTTGATGTGTTGACAAATATGTGTAATAAAACAAAATCAAATAATTAATCATTTAATTAAAAATAAAAAAAATAATATTTATTTTACATTATTTAATTTGTATTCATAATAAAATAAAGTGTGTATTTTATACATTTTATTTTATTATAAAATGTATAATACATACATACATAACATCCCTTAAGGGTTGTTTTAGTGTTCTCTCCAGAACTTCATGTGTTTATAAAATAAAATACATTTCATTTTTATAATTAGAACTTTTAGTCTTAAAAGAATAAAATGGTCCACATTCCTTTTCTTGTTTTTTGATTTTTTTTTTAATTTTTACATCTTGCAACAGCACATACAATGTGCATACAATATGTACTTTTTCATTTTTTATAATAAAATAAATTGTATAAAACAAAATATTTGAAATAATTTTAAAAAATCTAAAATACACACTTTATTTTATTATGAATGGAAATTAAATAATGTAAAATAAATATTAAGAAATAATTTATTTTAATTAAATTAATAATTTGATTTTATTTTATTCCACATATTTGTTAATGTATCAACTTAATTATACCTTGTTCTGGTCAAATTTTAAGTCAACATGTATCCTTAAGGATGTATCCTAGAGAAGTCCCAAAATGCTTTATGACAATCTTGGTTAAAATCAAAAGCAGCAGACAAATATTGATTGTGGTAATTAATATAACATAATATTTAAGTATTATAGTAACATTCAGTTAAAAAAAAAAAAAAAAAAAAAAAAAAGTATATAAAAAGTGTTTAGTATTTAATTCATTAAATACGAAAAGGTATAAAAATATAATAGGCCCCTATATTTAAAAAATAATTCAGTTATATTGCCCAGAATTGCTGTGTATATTTGTGGATGCTTGAAGCTTTACATGACTTTACATGTATACAAGGCAGCCCACTAGGTCTTGCACCAGACCTGTGGTCTTTACATTATAAAGTAAGTGCTTCAGAAAGATCACATGAGGATATCAGAGCCTCCTGGCTGTTATATATTAATGTTACTGTGCTGTGTGTGTGTTTATGTGGCGTCCTTTGTGTTATATACCACCCCTAAGGGAGCTGGCTCCATGTGGCCATTTCTGCCGGATGTGTGTGCTGACACTAAACCCATCATAAGCAGCGCCCGTCTGCTTGACACAGCGTATCAGGAGAAAGAAAGAATCACACAGCCTCTGTCTCAGCTTCCCAAAATCAATCGGACATGCAGCCAGCATTATCGATACTCCTATCTGGTCCCCGGAGCGTCACCCTGGCCCTGCTAGACTACACAGCGCATTGTGCGAGAGAAGACAGGAGGCGCTTTATCTATTTGAACCATAAAGCGAGCAGGAACACAAGTCTCTTTTGATTGTATTTTGTTATGACTCAGTAGAAGAAACACCCCGTCATTTGGTCAGCGAGAGCACTTTACCTTCCTGTCCCGGTTGTTATGTGTGTGGCGTGGCCGGGTGGCAGGGGCCTGTCGGAGATTGGGAGATGAGCGGGCGACAGTGCACGAAAGATGCTGGTGTGTTGTGAGTTTGCTATCACGTTCTGGAAGAAGCTTGACTGATAGCTGCAAGTGTGTCTTGCATTGTGTTGGGGGCGATGACGCGTGTTTTTGTTTGTGCTCATCTGTTTGAGTGTATGTTGTTGTTATGGTGGGGTATGGATTTAAAGTGCCAAATATGAGTACAAATAACTGAAGTTACTCACTGGTTGGTCAGGAATTGCAATGTAATGACATGGTTTTAATTGAAAATGATATACAAGCGGTCTACTGAAGAAAACTGTCTGTCGAGAATTAAGCATTCTTACTTTTTCCTCAGTGTAGAATTTACCATTATGCATGTATTTAAGATGCCTAAAAGGGTCCTTTTTTTCTTCCAGAACACAAAATAAATTAAAATATAGTTTTTGATTCACTATAGTTTTTGATTCAATATAGTTTAAATTTTTTTATAGAATGCAGAAGAAAATAAAATAGAAAATTCAAAAAAATAATAAAATGATTAAATCAAGCTTATTAAAATGAAATCATTAAAAAAACATTTAAAAACATAGTACAAGATTTTATCTCTGATGCCTTCTTTTCATAGAACACAGAAGAAAATAGAATAGAAAATTCAATAAAATTATTAAATCACGTTTATTAAAATTAAATCATTTGAAAATTAAAAAAACATAGTAAAAGATTTTTATCTCAGATGCCCAAAGAGTCTTTTTTTCATGGAATGCAGAAGAAAATAGAATAGAAAATTCAATAAAATAATAAAATGATTAAATCAAGTTTATTAAAATGAAATCATTCAAAAAAACATTTAAAAAAACGTAGCAAAAGATTTTATATTTTAGATGCCCTTTTTCAGAGAACACAGAAGAAAATGGAATAGAATTATGATATAATTAAAATAAAAATAGAATTAAAATAATAAAATTAAATCAGGTTTATTAAAATTAAGTAATTTATAAATAAAATAAAAAAGTATTGAAAACATATGGTAAATATGACACTAAAATGTGTATATATATATATATATATATATATATATATATATATATATATATATATATATATATATATATATATATATTTATATATATATATATATATTTATATTTATACTTATTTATATATTTATATTTATATTTATTTTTATTTATTTATTTATTTTATTTAATGATAAATAAATAAATAAATGTTTTTTGTTTTGTTTTTTTACCTCAGATGCCCAAACTCAACAAATATGTTAAACATTTCCCACATACATTGAACTAAATACATTTGGACTTCACAAATGGGGGGGTTGGACTTTTAATTATTTTTTTTTTTTTCATTTATTATTTCATTCTGTTCTGTTGTATTGTTAGTACCAAATATTTACCTACATTAGTGCATTTTGCCTACATTAGTGCAGGCATGGCGGTGGTCAGTGCTGATTGCTGTTATCACATTGTGACTGTAAAACTCCTCTCACCGATACTTATCACCGGCAGAGTGTGTGCCATGTGTTTTATCTACCGCCCTCACACAGCCCTCAACTCAGGTGCAGATTATATGTGTGTGTGTGAATGGCAAGACAAAGCCATCTCTGTGTTTTAGTGTAGTATAGTGTGCTCCTCTGTGCTGGTTATGCCTTCAGGCCAGTGGGACAGGGCTGATCGCTCCCCTGGTTTCCTCTACCAGCATGGCTGAGCGCTCAGAGACCGGGCACCTGGACTCTACCTGCGTCCAGCAGTAATGGATCCTAACCCATGGTCTGTAATTACCTGGATGGGCATAAAGGTGGCTTGTTGTCGGAGATACTGCGCACATTCAAGCCAGAAGGATCCTGACGCGCTCGAGGAGGA
The DNA here is from genome assembly GCA_039654775.1 of Spinibarbus caldwelli. Lineage (NCBI taxonomy): Eukaryota > Metazoa > Chordata > Actinopteri > Cypriniformes > Cyprinidae > Spinibarbus > Spinibarbus caldwelli. The sequence goes on along the minus strand of CM077253.1, from coordinate 12,115,339 downwards.
GCCCGTGCCACATGATCTCCCCGAACAATGAGAGGTGTTTTTGAGCCGCCTATAGATCGGGGAGCCGTTCCCGTGACCCAGCGCTCTCCCTGCCGCCCCAGCCTGTCTCTTTCAATAGCGACTCGCCACCTGCCCCAGGCCCCCTCTCTGCCACACTCACTGACTCCATTCTTCTGCCCCTGACCTGGAAGTCCCTGCCACAATACAGAAGCTGCCGCGGACGCCTGGCCAGATTGGCTGATCTGACTGTGAAAGATGCCTTTCTTATCATCAACCTACTGTCTGAGAATCAGAGGCCCAACGGCCTTATCTCACACTGCCGTCTCTTTCCCTCTTGTTTCTCTCCTCCTTTCTCTTTCTGTTTTTCCTTTTTTTGTGTGTAAATGTTTTTTTTTTTCGGTTTCAGGTACTTTGTTAGCATCAGTAAAAAATAACAGAAAAACAGGTGACCAAAAGCAAGGTGCCAGAATAATTTTTATTTTTTTTATTTTATTTTTTTATTTTATTTTATTTTAAGCTTACTATTTTAAGTTTACTATTTTATTTTTAATATATTTGTATTTTGTTGTGTATAGAACAAGTGTTATGAAATACAATTATGTAAGAAAATTATTGATTTTTTTTTTTTTAGTAATAAAATAAAATATAATATAAAATGGCATATAACATAAAATAACAATTGGATATCACTGCAAATATAAATAACAAGATAAAATATCATGTTCTAGCCATATAAAAAAATAAAAAATGATATAATCATACAAATAATAATGGACAAAAGCCTAATGGTGCGTTCACCCCAATACGCAAATTTAATAACTTGCACAAGTAGATTACATACAAAATCAATGCAAAAATGCGAATAGAGGTGAATTCCTGGCGGGCGATGCTAATGATGCAAAATCTGCGACGCTTTTGCCGTGAATGCGCAATTTTCGGCTCAAAAAAATTTCAACTTGAGCCAAAAATTCGCATGATGTGTTCTCGCGCAAGCCAATCAGTGAAGAGCTTATTGACACGTCCGGTTGAATCAGAAAGTAGTAGAGAGCATTATTGTAGCCATCTGCGGCCACCCCGAAATTTATGATATCGGTCTGGAGCATAGAAAACAATTAAAATCAGTTGTAGTGGTAGTTGTATTTAATAGCATGACTACAGAGATGCTGCTATCAATAAAAAAAAATTTCAGTGTGTATACAGTAGTAAAACGTAACACATTAATGCAGGATCAATACTCATCTGCCTCTGGATGGTGCTGTGAACCCAGACACATCTGCGTTTGGCTTTCCAGTGTATTTGGGATTTCCACAACATGTACAAAGCAGCGATCGTAGTTATCTCCACCATGGTTGATGGAGTGATGCAAAAAACATCACACGAGTAATATAGAGCGAGTGACGCGAGGCAAATATTCACTTCGCGTTTGGTTTGAACACACCATTAGAGTGTGACATTATATCTAGTTATTAATGTGGCCTTCTACTTCACTTTCCTACTAACCATGCAGCCAAGTAGGAAGGCGAAAGCCTCTATCCCTCTCTTTTTAACTCTTTTTCCTTAAGATGAAGGTAAATCATTCAGCACTTTTTGGTGTCTGTGCAGCATTCTTGTCTTGCTGAAGTCCTTTTTTGGCCGTGAGGAGAGAACAAAATGATTTGAGCACATGGTGGATAATTTTAGTGGACAGTAAAATAAAACCGGTGAAGAGGGCAGTCTGAAAATACACTTTGCTATTTTTTGTATTATAGGTTTTTATGTGTCCATGTATAATAGAGTTGTTTAGCAGTAGTGTGTTAATATGATGGGTCAGTTAGCAGCCAACCAGAACATCCTAGCAACCGCATAGCAACATGATAAAGAACACTCAGAGCACCTCAGTACAGTATGTGTGAACCGAGGGCAGCGTTGTGTGTGTGTGTGAGAGAGAGAGAGAGAGTGTGTTTGTAGTGCCAGGGGCGAGAGCAGCTGCTCTTTAAAGCGACTGAATTGACAGCAATGTGTCAGGCATCTGCTGTGTACTCGCTCAAAGCTTTTACCTCTGCAGCGCTGCAAGCCACTCTAACACAGTCGTACCATCAACATATAAACCCCATCTTCATCATCCATACAGTTATAAACAATTTTGTTGCAAATATATGATTTAGGATCAGGTTTTTGGATTCTTTGTGTTTGCTTAAAGAGAGTCGGAGTCGGGTTGTCATAGATGGGCTTGTGTGAGTGTTTTGGGGCATAATTGAGCACATCTGGTTGAGTGGGATTAGATGTAGGAGTGCGATGAGGTGACAGGAAGGACATGTGCAGGCATTGGCACTCCATGTGCCATTAAGATCCTTGCAGCCATGATGGCAAACAGCAGTGGGCGAGTTGTAGACCCTTCTCACCTTGACCTCAGTATCTTAGTCTTACAGTATTTGACTGCCTGCTCTCACCAGGATGTAGCTTCTAAGCATTTGGTCACAAATGACTATGGACCATTTATTTTCTAGGTTTTATATATATTAATTAGTTTTTTTGTTGTTTGCTTTTTTGTTTTTTGACAATTTGCATTGTAAAACCCTTTTGGAAAAGTTCCATTTTTAAATTAAGAATACGTAGAATTTCTGTACAGTATCAGTTATCAACCAATATAAGATTTTTTTAACCGTTATTATTTATCAGTATCAGCCAATATTGGATATTTATCAGAAGATTAGGGATGTTAAATGTAGATAACTTTTGCTGTCATATAATGCTTATTTTAAGTTCATCTTTATAAACACTAATTTAGAAACACTTAAATAGTCTTTAGAATTGTTTCAAAATGTTCCTATCTTTTTAACCCAGTCATTCTTTAAAACACTTGATACTGTGATCATGCCGTTTATCTGGGGATATAGAGCTCATCGTATATCTAAAGCACATATTTGTAAATCAAAAGAGGTAGGAGGCCTAGGTCTTCCCTGTTTGTAGCATTACTACTGGGCAGCCAATCTAAGGGCATTAATGTATTGGTGGCCCTGGGAAATCAAACGCTACCATTCCTGCTTGGCTGGCTATTGAGCGGGATATGCAGGAATCTTCCCTCCCTGCTTTACATTTTGCAGAAAACAAACCTATCAGAACATTTAAGAAATGTAACCCTATTGTTGTAAATTCTCTTAAGATTTGGTATCAGCTAGGGCTGCACGATATATAATTTCAGCATCGAAATCGCAATGTGCGCATCCGCAATAGTCACATCGTAGGATGTGCGATGTTTAGTAGGCCTATACTGATCGTTATATTTATACTGATTGTTTTATTTGCTCACACACGAACACCGCGTCTACACCGGATGCGACAGCTGTACAGAGATATCCATTTTTAAATAAATTTAGTAACAGAGCTACTGCAAGTGATTTTCAGTGCTGGAAATCCATTGTTGAAACTTCTGCGTCGTCGAGGAGAGCACAGGTCACGGTTGCTTAGCAACGGCAGATGCCATGAAAGCGCAAGCTCTCGAGCGCTTTGGAAAAAAGGAGAAAGCGGCGCAGCTGGCGTTTTCAACGCGTTTTTAGGTGTGATATGTGAACGGCCCCAAAGTTTGTCTACACTGGACACGACAAAGCGACCGTTGCCAATCATTTGAACTTTGTGTCAGTATGTCATAAATAGAACGAGGCATCACTTTACTGGCGGGGATTTGTCATGTCGCGCCACTCGTGTCTAGTGTAGTCACGGTGAGAGCCACGCAGATGCTACTGTTTGTGCCTGAAATGACACACATGCGTGAAACTGTCAAAATGCATGTCTCTGCAAGTATCCTTGTAAAAAACAGTTGCTTATGTCTTGGTAAACAATTGAGAGAAGAAAAAAAAAGAGGATAACAATAACAGCAGTTTAATGTTCCTGTTGCTTTCTGTGTCATGTTAAACAACAAAACACATAATGAAAAATCACTTTTGTAGCTTTAACACATATTTATTAGATTTAATTTATACAGTGAAGACTATGCAGTGTTATTTTACATTTGATTATTCAATTTCTGTACCTGAATACTGTTAGACTTGCCTTAAAAATACAAAGCACTGTTTATTTCATTTAAATCTTTGTTCTGTTATATTTATCTATACTTGTAATTAGTTTATTTCCTATGCTGATTTACTCACCTACAAAATCAACCCAATCATTGATTATTTTTTTCCCCAAATAGAGCTATTCAAGTCATCTAGTGATTTTATTTTTCATATCGCAACAAAATATCGCAATGTAAGTTTTTTTTTTTGTTTTTTTTTTTTTGTTTTTTTTTTCCCAATATCGTGCAGCCCTAGTATCAGCTCAGAAAAATCTTTAAACTCCCTCAGACCTGCTCACTTACCCCTATAGCTTGCAATCATGCATTCCCTCCCTCACAGTCAGATAGAACTTTTTTATCATGGAAAGAAAAAGGAGTTCTGTCCATATGAGATTTATATATAGACAATGTATTTGCTTCTTTTGCTCAGCTTAGACAAAAATTTGGGCTACCATACTCTCATTTTTTCAGGTATTTACAAGTACGGAATTATGCTAAAAGTAATATCTCTAATTTTGAAGTTTACAAGTACCCTGAATATCTTTGTTTATTCATGACCTCTGAAATCGACTCGAAGTGTCTTGTTTCTAATTATATTGAATATTTTAATGATTCTAGAACTCCTTCTACACAGTACTAAAGGACTTGGGGATAGATATTTCAGAAGATAACTGGACTGAGGCCCTCCAAGGTATTAGATCTTGTTCCATTAACTCTAATTTTCAGTTGATTCAATATAAAGTTGTCTATAGATTGCACTACTCTTGTACCAAATTACATTCCATATATCCCTCTGTGTCACCTTTGTGTCTTAAATGCAAGTCCAATGAGGGTACATTGGCTCATTTATTTTGGTTCTGCCCAAAAATGTGTACATTTTGGACTGAGGTGTTTTCTTTCAACTCAAAGGTACTTAAGATTGATTTTCCACCTGACCCTCTTATTGCAATATTAGTTTGGGCCCCATTCTTAGAGAAGTATAGTTTTAATCAGATCCAAACAGTTAAATATGGGGTGACCATAGCAAAAAAGACAGTTTTGTTGATGTGAAACAAAGAGTTTGCGCCTAAATTTGAAACGTGGCTCACAGAGCTCAGTAATATGTTACATATGGAAAAAATTAGATACGAGATTGCGGGTAAACCAAAGAGATTCATACAGATTTGGAAGTCCTTCTTTGAATATTTGGAAGGTGACCAATAATAACTGAATTTAACCTTTGTCTTTAAGTGGGGTGGTTCATTTGATAAAATAGCAGTGTGTAACAATTATATATTTCTATAAATGGGTATTTATTGTTATGGGAGGGAAAATTTTTATTTTAATTTTTTAAAAATTTTTTTTTTTTTTTTTTTTTAATGACTCTGTATGTGTATATGTAGAGACGGCTGTATGTGCTTTTGTATAGATACACAAGTATGAACGATGTATGTTTATGAAGGTCTGTATGTATACTATATGTGGGTGTATGCATATATGCATCATTACATTGATTACAGTGTCAAAAGGGTTTTTTTTTTCCTTTGATTTACTGGCATGGGGGTTGGGGGATTGTTCTTTAAAATGTAAAAAGCTTAAAATAAAATATTCAAAAAAAAAATTAGAAAATCTGTACACTATAATAAAGGTATGTTCATTATAAAGGTATGTTGTTTTAGTTTATTTAGTTTATATAGACAAATATATTTTATTTTATTCTATTCTAGAGATTAAAAAACAATGAATATCCATTTTTTTATTTTGTACATTTATAATGTTGCCTAAATTCACTTGTAATAATAAAAATTGTTTTTTGTTTTCAGTGCTTTTATTTTAGTATTTATGTAGTATTATTATTAAGAAAACAAATATTTTATTTAATTTATATTTCATTAATTAGTTGTCAGCCATATCTTGACAATCATAATCAACCCCTCTGTATCCTCCAGAATTTTTATATGTGCATATACATCCCACCACAAAATTACCACATTTTTAAAAAAATACTGTAACAAAATGCAAAAATGTGTCTTATTTCTTATAACTGGCCCATTAGAAACATGTCTAATCGGGGTCAGGTGCACTCAAAAACAGGCAGATTTTTCAGGGCTTCCCAATAATTGTTTGGATGGTTGTTCAGGCACCCAACCGACTAGTCAATTGAAAATCTAGTTTTGCACGTCACTAGTAGATTTACACATACTCGTCTCATGCTGCTGAAATGCTTCCCATTCCTCTCTCAGCAGTTAGGACGCCTCAGCCTGTGAAAGTACATTCTTGCTTCAGGCACAGTGTGTTCTGTCTCCATCTTCCCCACTGTGTATTTTGGTTGTTACGTGTGTGCGTGTGCCCGCCTGCATGCTCCTGACAGCCGCAGAAAAGCACAGCTCTTAGTTTCGGTCCCACTGTCCCAGCCTGCCACATCCGAGCGTACTAGCGCGTTCTGACGGGGTGACAGAGTGACGGACCCCCTCCAAGGTGGGGCCACAATTAAAAGCTAGGAACAAAAGCTCTCCGCGCCGAAGTGTGGGCCTCAGCGACTCAACATATGCCCGCCGCTCCTAGCACAGCCCTCCAGACACTAATAGAGACGGACAGCGTCTCCGCACGAGGCGGCATTATCTTCCCCCAGCATGCACTCTCACTCCATAATGTATTGATTGGGCAGCTGCGATGGTATTTTTTTACACCTCAGAGTCGGCGCCTGATGTACGCCACTTCATTGAGTCATTACGGCAAGCGGAGAGTGGCGTGCAGAAAGAGCTGTTAAAAATGAATAGAGGATGAAAAATGAGAAAGCATTCCATCAAACCCCGCCTCTTCCTCGCCGCTCTCCGGCCGGGAGACAGCAAGTCTGTTGCATTTGTTTTGTGTCTTTTCGATTGTCGTGTGAGCGAGTGTGTGTCATAGTTAATGTTTGTTTTTATAGCGTGGTGCTGTTGAATACTTGGTTGGCAGACTTTCAAAGTTGTTACTTTTTGGTAAATGCATGGTTAAATTTCACCTCTGTTGACTGCATAACAGTTCAATATTAGTTGTGTGTGTGTGTGTGTGTGTGTGTGTGTGTGTGTTTTAAATGAACCAACCAGTGTAGTCTGATTCCAAAACAAATTATTCTAATGAGTCAGTTCTTTTTAGTGAATCAAAAGCATCCAGCGAAACCAGTGTAATTTGATTCTCGAACAAATGATTCTTTTAAGTTGATTCTTTTTAGTGAATCAAAAACCAAACAGCATGACCAGTGTAATCTAAATGATTCTCAAATTAATAACTCTTATAAGCTTTTTTTTTTTTTTTTGGTGAATTAGAAGCTTCCAGTGAGACCGATGTAATCCAATTCTCAAAAAAAAAAAAAAAAAAAAAAAAAAGATTCTTATAAATTGGTTCTTTTTAGGGATTTTTTTTTTAGTTAATCATAGGCATCCAGTGAGCCCAGTGAAGTCCGATTCCCAAAACAAATTATTCTTTTGAGTTCTAATGATTCTTATGAAAAACTATTCAGCATGACCAGTGAAGTCCAAATGATTCCTGAACTAATGACTCTTATGGACCAGTTCTTTTTAGTAAATCAAAAAAACATACAGCATGCCCAGTGTAATAAAAATGATTCCCAAACTAATACCCGAACTAATTCCCAAACTAATAATAAGTTCTAATGATTCTTATGAAAAACTGTTCGGCATGACCAGTGAAGTCTAAATGATTCCTGAACTAATAACTCTTATTAGTTGCTTTTTTTTTAATTAATCAGAAGATTACAGTGAGACCAACGTAATCTGATTCTCAAAGAAATGCTTCTTATAAATTGGTCCTTTATAGTGACCGATTCCCAAAACAAATGTTTTGAATGATTCTTATGAAAAATTATTCAGCATGACCAGTGAAGTCCAAATGATTCCTGAACTAATGACTCTTATGGACCAGTTCTTTTTAGGGAATCAAACACATGTAGTTTACAACTTACTGTTATGTTGTACTTTTCCTTTGTGTGGTAATCAGAACTATTGTATGAAAGTAAATGAATGAAACAAGTTTGTCTTTAAATAATTGTTTGGCAGTGAAATTATTTTTTTAAATACTTATGAAAAGTACTAGAAGAATTGGAACAGTTAAGGAAGTGAAAGTGAAAAAGTTGTCTGTAGTCAGTAGTTCCTTATATGTTTTTCACTTTACATGCTAGTAATATAATTATTTTTACTATTTTTTTTTAATCTTTACAATAGAATAGATGGTTTTAGTGGCCTCCCGAATGGCTGATCTGATATTGACCTCATTCTGATCCTTTTGAGTGGGCATGTTCTTTCCGTGTGTGTGGAATGAGCTGCTGTTGAAGGATGACTGAAGAGCTGTTGATGGATGTGAGAGGCGAGTTCCTCTTTTGGAGGTGAGGTAATGTGACATGGTCAGATTCTCTTGAACAGCCCCTCCTCTCTCCAGGTGTGGAGGTGAGGTGCTGCAGGTCATTTCCTGTGCAGATGAGTTTCAGTGTGGGAAGATGATCTGAGCTCACCTGCCCACCACGGTCCACAGAGCCATCCTTTGTTTATTCATTTAGTGCTGCAGATTAACCCCAGACGATGGGCCTTCCTGGAAACGGTATCCAGGTGACTGCTTAGAGGTGCTTCTCTCTCTCCTCACCTGGAAATAAACATCTGGTCATTTTCGCCTGTGTGTTTCCAATCAGTCAGGAACGCCTGAAATGCCTGGGCCGGAATCCACCGTAGCTTCCTCTAAATGAAGCCGAAGAGAGATGCAGTGCTGGGCACTCATGCATTCTCATTCACTACAACAGCAAAACATCCACAATTTTACACACAAATGAAAATTCTGTTATTATTTTCTCACCCTTATGTTGTTCTGAACTTGGTTGAGAAGGATGAGAAATTGTAATTGTAAATGAATAAACACTGGGCTTTCATACAGAAGTGCCAGAGAAGTATGGTTTAAGTGCTTCAAATGACTCGTGCACTATATTCCAAATCTTTTGAAGCCATATAGTAGTTTTGTCTGAAAAATGTTGCTATTTTTACAAAAAAATTGTGTCTAGTATTCCATCACATTCATTACAGTTAATGGGAAAAGTGGGAAAAGTCTGATTTGTGAACAAATCTTTGTATTAAAATAGATCTTTTCAGTGAATTACTTGATTCGGTTCACAAAACCTGTCTGAATGATTTGTTAACAGATCGACTGACCCACTTCATGAGTTAAACTCAATGACTCAATCTAGTCACAGTCGTTAACAGCTAGATTATCAATGAATAAGTTAAGACTCGGAATAGAGAGACCAAGTCATATGAACAACTTTTATGATATTTTTTTTATTATTATTGTGCTTTGGGATCCATTTTTAAGCTTGAACGACTCAGTCCACATTTATTGTAATTGCACTGAAAAGAGCAACCAGGACATTATTCCGAATTTCTCCTGGAAAAATAAGTCATGCGAACATGAAGATGAGTAATTTTTTTTTTTGCACTGTGCTAATTCTTTAATTTATCTTTCTGTCCTTTTTCAGTTTGCATTTCTTTTGTTTTTCTCCATCTGTCCAGTCTTTCTTGATTTCACTGAGCTGAGATGCACTGGCGTCATCAGCAGAGAGAGCGAGCATGGCAGAAGTGCACACCTCGCACATTTGATTCACAATCTGTTTTGGCAGGCCAGGCAAGCAGGAGATAAAACTCCAGAGCATCATAAAGGTCTTGACAGTTTTCTTAGAGTGAGCTTTTTCTCTGTTCTTTTTGTTGTTCCTGTTTTTTTTTTTCCCTGTAATCATAAGTAGATTTATGACATGCATGTATGTCAGCATATGTTTGTGTAGCTACAGAAGGAAAGCGTGTGAGGTTTGCTGTCCAGTGCTGTGTACACTTCAGAAGACCCTGTGCCTCCCTCTCCCTCCCCTTGAGAATGTTATCAGTAGAACAGGAAGCACAAGTTATCACATTCTTGGTGCACACGGCTTCAGAAGAATCCATTAATTTGACGACAAGAGCACAGGACCAGATGTGAAAATCTCGCTTGATTTGAACTTTGCCCAGATCTTATCACAGTAATTTATACCTCATTGTCTCAGTCCAGGGCTGGAAAGCATCATTTCCAGATCATTTTAATGGATTTCTCTCCCCACTCCCTCTCCCCTTGTTTCAGAGGCCTAGAGAATGTGGGTTTGTGTGAAATTATGAAAAATGCTTTCATTAGTATTCCTCCGGCTTGCCGAAACAGACCCGCACATGGACTGCTCCCCCTTCTGTGCGCCTCCATGCGTAACGCCATTCGAACAGACTCCAAAACGCGTCCCTCCTTAGGCCAAAGGGCTCGCTGCCAGGTACACCTATTATTGCAAACCGTCTCTGCACAGGGACGTGCTCGCCGGGATTCGACCGGGGGCTCTTCAGAGTGATTGACGTCCGGTGCGGTCAAACAAATGTGCTTCCCTCGTTAGAGCCACCGCTGTGCCAGTATTGAACCCATTCGGTTACATTTAACTCTGCCAGCCGTAACACAGTCACATGGGAGCGGAAATGTATTCAGGAGCACTGAACACGCAAAGCGGTCTTTCCCAGAAACATGTGTTTCCAATGAACTCCCCAAACTGCTCACATGTAAGCGGTGGTCAGGCGTACGGGATAATTTATTCTGCTCTGGATAGACTTGTCATATTAATTATAGCCCAGGCCAGAAAGCCTGGATGGCAGGTTGGAGTCACCTCGGTTATTTTTGGAAGCCTTGAGAAGGTACTGCACGCTTTCTTTTCAGCTGACTTAATGAAATAGCTTTGCAGTCAACACTCGGCCTGGAATGCCACTCCTATCCAAACAGTGTCTCAGTTGAACCATTTTGGTCCCAATGAAGATCTCAGGTCGCATTAATGCAGACCTACACAATACTATAGTTGTCTCGTGCTGTTTCTTACAGACTCTGGAGAGTCGTTCTGGTTAAATAGGAATGAGGTCAGAGATGCACCTTAATTGTCATCAGCAGGGGGAAGATAAGTCCTTTAAGCCCAAACCCATGGGCGGAAAGTGTCTCTCTTTACGCTTCTGTCGCCTCAAACTAGGCTGAGTGCTAAGCGGAAACATAATTCAGTAAATTAGTCCCAGTAAACACAACACTGAGCCCCAGAGCCAATCAGAAAAGGAAACATTAAGGGACCGTGAGCAAAAGATGCCAGAACTATTGTGAATCAAGCTACAAGTATGTGTAAATGATTTGGTTTCCATTTGTACCAGCAAAACGTAGACTCCAATGCGCCATCCTGCCCGCAGTGTTCTTGGTTTTAGCTCGGTTTGTTCTTGTGCATCACAGACAGAGATCGAGCAGACTAGGCTTATTTGTACTGACCTCGAGAAATATTTCCATCGAGGCTTTGTTGTGAATTCTAATAAACACCATGATTTGAATTAACCGGCAAGCATTTTGAGTCATTTTAATAAATTAGCTCCACATGTTTCTCTCGTTTTTCCCCTTCCACCCCCATTCCGTTCATGGAATCACCCATGTTAGCACCAAAAACACTTGTTTTTCTCTTCGTCTACCACTGTAGGGATGAGTGTATAACACCCAGGAGAGAGATACTTTTTTGGAGGCTGAATGACGTACAAAAGAAAGTCAGGGAGTATGTCTCAAAGTGTTTTTTTAGTCCAGGAGTTGGAGACGTTGACGTTCAACCTCTGACATCACTTAGGCAGCTGGGGCAGGAAAATCAGGATACAATTTGGCACTTAAGGAGACTAAACAATTTCCTCCTCCCTGATGATTTCTACTGGGACATGTGTCCGTGCACTGAAAATTACATCCGGGAAAATGTTTATGTAGAGTTTTCTTTTCTTTTTTTGCCTTTTTCGAATGAATGAATATTCCTCTAACCTTTCACGCTCAACACAATGTAGCCCTCTCTTTCCTCTCATTAACCTCCTTTCTTAGCAGTTTTACACAACCGTGTCACTGCTTTCTTGGCAAATGCCTGTTTTCAGGAGGTTGGCAGTACTCCTGAGGAAAACTCCTAAAGTATGGCCTTTAAAGAGCACTACTTACTCAACCTCCCCCTGATCTGTGAGTGCTGAGACCCATCATGCCGAGCTATGTCACCCAAACCCCTCTGTAGATGTAAACAGTGCACTACTTAATTGTTTTATTTTGGCGTCTTGCACCCAATTGGACCCACTTTTAACCCCTCTGGCATTTTAATGTGGTCTGCTGGGAAACCTGAGACCCTTGCTTAGTGAAATGAAGGTATTTGATGTTGCATGTTGTCCTACCACCAGTAGACATTAAACGTAATGACTTTTTTTTCCTCCCTTACCACCTCATATTATGTCCGTTCCACCTAGAGCGCCAACAAGCCTCTTTCTCACATTGTTTTTCTTTCCTTTTCCTTGTTTTTTCCTCCCTCTCCATTCACAATAAAACTTCAGTTGTACACACCTACCACAACCCGCTGTCTGGAAACAAAGAATTTAAGGCCGAACCATGGGCTGTTAAAGCCTTTAACAGGGCTGACAGGAAAAATGCTGATAAACCTAAGTCTTGTGTGAAAGGTTCTTCTCATGTACCACAGACTGATGTTTCCAGTTCTGTCCGTTCTCTCTAAACAAGGCTGCCATTAGGTAATGTGATGTGTGTTTGGGGTTAAGCGGTTGGAGATGCTGGTGCATAGTTTCTCAGATTTCTGATTCATTTGCTATAAATAAGCCCAAGGGAGCCAGAGGTGTTGGGTCACTTACTGTAATGGCTGACGAACTGAGAGGGGAGGAAATGGAGGGATGCTTGAAGAATGACTCCAATTTATTTTGATTTGATTTCTTTAAACAGCTCATGCACACAACAGATTTTCACAAACACCAATTTAAAAGAATACCAAATAAATAAAAAAATCTCATAGGCTTACACTGAACCCAAATACCTTATAGGCAGTAGGGTTAGGGGCTCTTTTGATTTGGACCACTACCTTGAACACACTAGCAATACACTAGCTAGCAACTCCCAAGCAAGTGATTCAATTTAATTGTATTCCATTTTTCCATGTCTTTTGGGATTATTCACAATGACAAGGCATCAAGTCAATTTATTTGATTTATTTTGATTTTGAGATTTGATTTATCCAATTCAGTCAGTTGGTGTGATTCAGTTGATTTGTTTCAATTTAGTTTATCCTAATTAATTTGGGTAAATTTCAATTATAATGTGCATTTTTGCATTTTTACATTTGAACTCTGTTTTATTTGATTTGATTCGATTCATTTGATCCTGTTTGTTTTGATTACAATATATTTGGATAAATTTCAATTATAATGTGCATTTTGCTTACATATGAAAACTAAGTCTGTAAATTGTAATGGGAAGTTTGAACTTAACACATGAAAATGTACAGCAGTGCCCAAACTTTGCAGTTCAGTTTATTTTTATATTTAACATATATAATAAACAACACAACCAATAACTGCTCTGTGTATACTGTACCAGTTGAAGTAAACTGTACATTTCTTGTCTAAAACTATTATAACATAAAATTACTAAAAATAATAAACTCACGAGTACTTCAGTTATAAACTAGAAAAGCTCATAATGAGTTAATAAATATGTATACATATAAATCAGAACATTCCATGTACAAACATCTAATTTATTTTGAACATCTTTCCCACTGTTTACTCTTTACAAATGCAAGGAATTCCATTTCTGCTGGGTGAAGCATGACTGTGTGTATTGTGGTGTGTGTGTTTTTGTCCCTCTGAGGCTTGAGAAATCCCCGGTGGAGCCTCTGGACTGTGCTCTGTGTATTTCCAACATATGGGAATCAGCATGGTTGCAGTCCCCTCACAACAGGCGAGTGCTTTCACTTGATTATATTATCTGTTAAACATTTTTTCCTCTCGTTTTTTCCTTCAGCACTTGAAAAAAGGGGAGCGGTATGTGACCCTTTCTCTGCTGAGGGGTCAAGTGGTGATTGCTGATGATGTCTGCTCTAAACACATGTTTAGCCCAACGCCGCTCACCCAGTCCCCCTAAAGGTTTGGTAACCATTAAGTTACTTCCTAAGTCAGTTCCGGAGTCAGGCCTCGGAGTACTGGGCAAAAAGTGGGCATATGATTTCGCATCGTTGTCCTTTTTTTTTTTATTTCTTCTTTGTTTGCGTGCAAGTTCACATGTGTATTTTTATGCAGGGCCATTCAGTCGCTGGCTTCCTGGTCCTTCTCACACAGGTGAATATCTGCCCGAGACGTGGCACGACTCACGCAATTCTGTCCCAGACAGGAAGTGCCATGGTAAGCTCTGTTATGATAGTGGATCAGCAGCTAAGAGGAAGAGCTGTGAACTTCACATGGGAGCAGAGCCGCCGAGTCCAACCGTAGCCGCCACCTCAGGGCCCAGCGGCCCAGCAGGAAATGAAAGGATCATTTAGTTTGTGGCAGATGAGCAGGAGGGGAAAGGGAGGGAACGGTGCAGACACAGACGCACGATTTTAACCCTCCTGAGACAAGCAAAACAAGCTCTGCTCAGATGTGCTGTGGCAGAGGTGTCAGGGTGTACGTGTGTCTGCGGTGACCCGGTGGAGGCTACGTGTCAGAGAGTTGTGTGGTGGGACGGAAAGAAAGAGAGAGAACGGTTGTCATGGCTGCAGTGGTAGCTGTTTTAATGCTGTCGGTGGTGGGAGATTTGTGACAAGCCAGTCCAAAGGTGGCTAGCCTCCCTGTCCAAGTGAATGTATCGCCTTCATTTCAGACCTCGAGTTCTTGTACTCTCCATTCTGACACCTCGCCCCACAGTCAGGACGCGTCCTTTGAGCCTCGCTGCATTTCATCATTAGCTAAGGCAAGCATTACTGTTACTACTGCTCATAATTGGAATAGAACACATCCACTAACCCTTAATATTACATTTCAGCATGTAGCTCATCCAACACTATTTGTACTGTGGACTTGAACGATACCTTTTTAATTGTGACTTTTCTTACATTTTTTTCCATTCACAAAATGTCTGTTATAATACATTTCAGGTGGGATTGTCAATGATGCTTTGAATATTTTGAAATCTATGGATTGGTAAAGACTGTGATACTCATCTCATAGTTCTTTTACCTTAATTATTGCAGTCGGGGCTCTGATTAAAGATGGTCTGGAGCACATGGCGGGTAGATGAGTGCTGTTCCTATACTACTCAGTATAGGAAACTTCCTGTTTGGTCCTGAAGATATTTAGGGGGTTTTAAGGTTTGAGATGATGAGGATGATGATGATGATGGTTTGGATAAAAAAAGCTGAGGGTACCTATTAAGGTCTGAATACTAAGACCACCTCGAGATAAGAGTGTTACTCTCTATATAACACTGTACAAATATCATATATGTCTGTGTGTATGTATGTGTATGTATGTGTATATATACAGGTGCATCTCAATAAATTAGAATGTCGTGGAAAAGTTAATTTATTTCAATAATTCAACTCAAATTGTGAAACTCGTGTATTAAATAAATTCAGTGCACACAGACTGAAGTAGTTTGAGTCTTTGGTTCTTTTAATTGTGATGATTTTGGCTCACATTTAACAAAAACCCACCAATTCACTTTCTCAACAAATTAGAATACTTCATAAGACCAATAAAAAAACATTTTTAGTGAATTGTTGGCCTTCTGGAAAGTATGTTCATTTACTGTATATGTACTCAATACTTGGTAGGGGCTCCTTTTGCTTTAATTACTGCCTCAATTCGGCGTGGCATGGAGGTGATCAGTTTGTGGCACTGCTGAGGTGGTATGGAAGCCCAGGTTTCTTTGACAGTGGCCTTCAGCTCATCTGCATTTTTTGGTCTCTTGTTTCTCATTTTCCTCTTGACAATACCTCAGATTCTCTATGGGGTTCAGGTCTGGTGAGTTTGCTGGCCAGTCAAGCACACCAACACCATGGTCATTTAACCAACTTTTGGTGCTTTTGGCAGTGTGGGCAGGTGCCAAATCCTGCTGGAAAATGAAATCAGCATCTTTAAAAAGCTGGTCAGCAGAAGGAAGCATGAAGTGCTCCAAAATTTCTTGGTAAACGGGTGCAGTGACTTTGGTTTTCAAAAAACACAATGGACCAACACCAGCAGATGACATTGCACCCCAAATCATCACAGACTGTGGAAACTTAACACTGGACTTCAAGCAACTTGGGCTATGAGCTTCTCCACCCTTCCTCCAGACTCTAGGACCTTGGATTCCAAATGAAATACAAAACCTGCTCTCATCTGAAAAGAGGACTTTGGACCACTGGGCAACAGTCCAGTTCTTCTTCTCCTTAGCCCAGGTAAGACGCCTCTGACGTTGTCTGTGGTTCAGGAGTGGCTTAACAAGAGGAATACGACAACTGTAGCCAAATTCCTTGACACGTCTGTGTGTGGTGGCTCTTAATGCCTTGACCCCAGCCTCAGTCCATTCCTTGTGAAGTTTGTCCAAATTCTTGAATCGATTTTGCTTGACAATCCTCATAAGGCTGCGGTTCTCTCAGTTGGTTGTGCATCTTTTTCTTCCACTCAACTTTCTGTTAACATGCTTGGATACAGCACTCTGTGAACAGCTTCTTTGGCAATGAATGTTTGTGGCTTACCCTCCTTGTGAAGGGTGTCAATGATTGTCTTCTGGACAACTGTCAGATCAGCAGTCTTCCCCATGATTGTGTAGCCTAGTGAACCAAACTAAGAAGCCATTTTGTTAAATGTGAGCCAAAATCATCACAATTAAAAGAACCAAAGACTTAAACTACTTCAGTCTGTGTGCATTGAATTTATTTAATACAGGAGTTTCACAATTTGAGTTGAATTACTGAAATAAATGAACTTTTCCACGACATTCTAATTTATTTAGATACACCTGTGTGTGTGTGTGTGTGTGTGTGTACATACATACATACACACACACACACACACACATACATGATTTGGCTATTTCATAGTTTATTTCACTGTTTGGCTGTGCTGTTCTATTTGGATACTTTGAAGAACTTTTAGGGTCTATGTTGACATCCAAGATTATATTATCTATAAACATCATATTTTATTGTATTCATTATAATCAATTATTAACTGTTAATTTAATTGTATTGTTCATTGTAATTGTATGAATGTATTTTTATTTTATGTTAACTGAAGATTTACTATTATTTTTGATATTTTAAGAACATTTAAAGCCAGATAGTTGATTATGCTTTTATTGATTTAGGCAACTAACCAAATCTAAGTTAAATTAATTGTAAGGTTAATTGGTGTTTTAAATTAAATTAAATTAAATTAAATATTTTTTTAATTATAAAATTAAATTAAATTAATCAGTTTATCATTAATTAGAAGTTAGTCAGGAGCAAAGACTATTGAAGCTGTTATCATCTCAATCCTCCAATACTTTAATCACTGTGTTAGCTTGTGCACTGAATTTTTCACTTTCACTATGCATTTGTAAAATTCATGGTAGCTATTTGTAATTATTTCTTCATTCCATAGAGTTGTACGCTCTGCAGATTTATAGGTGAGATCACGTAGAGCCATATTTGTCCCTCTGATTTGGGGGTGTGAAACGGTGCCATTGCTCATGCGTCATTGCTTGGGCGTGCTCAGGTAAGAATGCAGTGGCGTTGTTTTCATAGTGCTGTGGGTGACAGTCGTAAGTGTTGGCACTTGTGAGAAACACCTTACTTCCCCAGAACTACATGGCAGCAGGCACAAGGCACGTTGAAATGACGTGCTGTCGTCCATAGCGACACACGGCGCAAGAAGCATGTAATTTGGCTGAACAAGCTGTCTTTTGAGTGAGCACTGCACATTTTCAGAGGGTAGCGGGCGATTGAAAAAAAGTGCAGAGGGTGCCTCTCCTGAGCCGTCACCTGTCAGATGGAGGTTTTATCTTTAAGTCAATGTAGCGGCATTATCGTGAGCATCCCGTCTGAATGTTTACAGGAAATGATTCGCAAACCAATGAAATGTGGACTGTACACAAACACAGATACTGCTGAGTTGAGAAAACAAAAGGTTTGGTTTGGTTGGGTAGGGGGAGGTTCTGTGGTTGCATATTTCTATTGTAGTATTGGCTGGAAGTGGCACATCGCCTGAGGTGCAGAGCTCAGACATAAGAAAGGCTCTGTGTGCCATTAGAAGGGTGATTAGGATGTCTGCTTTGCCCCAGGCTCATGACGGCCTCTGGACTAAACAGGCCTTTACGCTGGCTGGTCTTCTACATCCACATCACTGTCTGCTCACAGCGCTCCACTTCAGACTCCTTATGGAACCAGTGAGCAATCACAAGAGGAGGTGCCCAGCCATAAGAGCCGAAAGTGCATTTGTGTGTTTCCACATGAGCACGTATGTGAGTGCTCCAACAGTGTGAACCGGCGAGGTGCAGCGAGACATTGTTAACACGGTCCAGCTTACAGGCGTGACCAGTATTCTTCAGAGAGGACGATACCGGGGCCAAAGGAAATATTCCCTGCGCTCGTTTATTTCTCATGGCACTGCTGGAATGTCCCAGTGCATCCTGGGTGTTCCACTCGCTCACTCGTTAACAGCTTTCACACAGGGTACCAATTAACCTCTCACATCCTGTTCCACAACAGGTTTTTTGTATTCCACAAAACTCCCAGCTTCTACTCTGTGACCCTTTTAACAGAAAACGCTTCTCAGTGTGTTTAAAGTCCTCACACAGTATCTCCATTAGACTTGGCGTCCTCAATTTATCCCTCTTGACCTTTTGCCAGAAGGCCACTGGCAGTTTCAATTCAGTTCACTGCACAATTTCCTTGAGGTCACTTTGTGGATTGCTACAAAATATTGCAAAAACATTGGAAGCTATCGATGATGATAAAACAGTGGCAAAAAAAGGCGCAGTTCGTACCACCCAGACCTGCATCCAAACGTTAACTGTGCTGGTTTACATTACGATATAAATGGTATGGTGGAAGGATGCTCAGATATTAACCCCCTGGGGTCGAAGCCCGCACCGGTGCGGTCTGTCTCGTATTTTCTTGATGACCGCGAAAAGAACTAAAAATACTCCCTAATTTTTGATCGTACAGATAAGAATAAGGTATCGTTTGAAACTGCAAAGGGTCTACTTTTATTTGTGTATAGTCATAATAACAACAAAGCAATGTGCTCTGTGAATTCTTGCCTTAAAGACACGAGAAATATACAGTGCCACTTGAAAGTTTGTGAACCCCTTGCAGAATCTGTGAAAATGTGAGTAATGTTGTTATTTAGTACTGTCCTGAGTAAGATATTTTACATAAAAGGTGTTTACATTTAGTCCACAAGACAAAAAAAATAGCTGAAATTATTAAAATAACCCCATGCAAAAGTTTGTGAACCATTGGTTCTTAATACTGTGTGTGGTTACCTGGATGATCCACGACTGTTTTTTGTTTTGTGATGGTTGTTCAAGAGTCCCTTGTTTGTTCTGAACAGTTAAACTGAGCACCGTTCTTCATAAAAATCCTCCATGTTCTGCGGAATCTTCAGGTCTCCAGCATCTTTTGTATAGTTGAACCCTTTCCAGCAGTGACTGTATGATTTTGAGATCCATCTTTTCACACTGAGGACAATTGAGGGACTCAAACACAACTGTTAAAAAAGGTTCAAACATTCACTGATGCTCCTGAAGGAAATACGATGCATTAAGATCCGGGGGGTGAAAACTTTGTGAATTTGAAGATCAAGGTAAATTGTACTTAATTTGTTTTCTGGGAAACATGCAAGTATCTTCTGTTGCTTCCGAAGGGCAGTACTAAATGGAAAAAAAAATTATATTTCTACAAAATAAAAAAAAATTTGGATATCTTCATCCTGTTCAAAAGTTTTCACCCCCTGGCTCTTAATGCATTGTGTTTCCTTCAGGAGCATCAGTGAATGTTTGAACCTTTTTTATTTTTTGTGTTTGAGTCCCTCAATTGTCCTCAGTGTGAAAAGATGGATCTCAAAAACCTGAAGATTCCGCAGAACATGGAGGATTTTTCTGAAGAACAGTGCTCAGTTTAACTGTTCAGAACAAACAAAGGACTCATGAACAACCATCACAAAACAAAAAAACAGTCGTGGATCATCCAGGTAACCACACACAGTATTAACCCCCTGGGGTCTGAGGTGATTTTGGGGACCTTGAGATGTTTTGACATGCCCTTATATTTGTGCTTATTTCAGCTACTTAAAACATACTATTGACCAACATGTAATTTGTTTGTATTCAGCACAAACTGTGCTACAATAATATGTGACCCTGATGGATGTACATGTTTGCATTTTTTTAAAAAAAAATATTATGCGTGGTTAGTCAGTTTTGGGGGAAAAAATGTAGCTGAAATAAGGCCATAAAACCCACACTAAATAGTTCTGAATAAGACTTTTGAGTAATTAGTCTTGTAGGCTAGAATATTTACTTCAAAATTATGTGAAAATCATTCTGCTTACTCATTCACAGAAAACAATATATTGATTTAAATTTTTAAAGACATGTTTTGTGATTGAAAGCCAATATGCGAGGGAGTGGCAATGGCCCTGAATATTAAGTGATTCTCCCCTGAGAGACAAAGGGCCCTCCCCTAATGGCCCCTAATGGCCCATCAGTGTGACTGTGACTTTGAGGCAGGTAAGACAGAATGTGAGGAGACTGAAAAAATGGGTTGTTTAAATTATTTGTATTTTATTTACAACACAGTATAATCAAAACATACATAATGAAGGTCAAAGACACATTGTGCACACTGACCACAGAGATGTGAACAGACTTTGAGTCATTCCTGCAACAGATTCTGTCCAACAAGTGAAACAAGTAAATCATACCTGATATTTACGTGTGTTATTTAAGTGTTTCTGCTTCTTTCCATGGATTCCAGAAGAAAAAAACAATCAGTAGTCAAGGAGCTTGTTTTACCATAGAATATCAGTGTAGTTGAACATCTGATGTTGGTACAGCTCTCAGAGGAAAACAGTTTGAAGAAAGTCATCAGGATTCATCTGTGGTTCAGGTACCTGATTCAATAAAATACAAACAACCAAAAAAAACAACAACAACAAAAAAAAAAAACATTTGTGAGCATGTTAATATCAGGAGCATCTGTAGGTTTTGTAGCCATAGACTCACGCATGCTTTGTATTATCATTAAAAAAAAAGACATTTTATATCTGAGAAACTAATTATTATTGTTTAGCATGTTATTAAAATCTATTTCTGAACAGAGTAGGCTATTAATAATAAACATGTTCTAAACATACTTAGACTCGTAGCATTGATCATGTTACAGTGTACACTCATATTACTTTTATTGTTTCATATAGAGCATGAAAATATCATCGCGCCGTAATCAATTTAAATACAATGAATTGCCTTTCATATTCAAAATGTTTTACTCGATTTCAAACATTGTAGTCAGGAATCATAGTTTGGGAAAAACCCAACTATGATTTTGTTGTCATATAGCCTAGTATGTATGGTTTTATAGTAGCCTATGATATGATTCTGTAGCCATAGACTCACACATGCTTTGTACTATAAAAAAGGATATTTTACATCTGAGAAACTAATTATTATTGTTTAGCATGTTATTAAAGTCTATTTGTGAACAGAGTATTAATAATAAACATGGTCTAAGCATTCTTAGATGCCTAGCATTCATCATGTTGTAGTTTGGGAACAACCTAACTAGTAAATGTGTTCTTGTTTATGTCACAATAACACGTTAACTAATGCAAAAAAGAAACATTACTTACTCATCAGACTGATCTCCTCTACTCGATGAAATCTTGTTCTTCTTTTGAGGGAAACCCAGCCTTTACTCAGCGCGTCTTCTTGCAGAAACAGACAGTAGCCGCGATGAACGAACTCCTCACGCTTTGTTTTTGTTGGGCGTTTCCATGCGCACGTGTCTCACGTGGATATTTACATATGAACGGCGCGAGCCGCGAGGGGGCAGGATCGAATTAAAGATAATGAGTTAGACGGGAAAGAATGAACATCGTGTTGGTTTCATATGGATTACTTTATCACAGAATATTTGTTTTCGATAAGACTTACTTCATTTAAAAGTAGACACTTCAAGCTTTCTATAGATATAACTCCCATGTCTCTGTGTTGAGATTTCGCAGAGTTACAGTTCATTTTAGTGACGCGTTTCTAAAAGCAGCTCGCGGAGACGGCGAAGACAGAGAGCGCACCCTGTTTGTTTTCTTTATTTTCCCAAACCACAACATTCTGTTTTTATTGTGAGTGTACCCAAAAAAAAATAGATACTTCAAAGTTTCAATTGATGTATAACACTTATCTGTATGACCAAAATCGACGGAGTATTTTTAGTGTCTTTCACACCGATAAGAAAAAAAATGAGCCTGTCTCGCCAGCGAGACGGCCGACCCCAGGGGGTTAAGAACCAACGGTTCACAAACTTTTACATGGGGTTATTTTAATAATTTCAGCAATTTTTTTTGTCTTGTGGACTAAATGTAAACATCTTTTATTTAAAATATCTTACTCAGGACAGTACTAATTAAAAAATAACATGCATTTTGTATGATCTCTCTTATTTTGTTAAAATTACTCACATTTTCACAGATTCTGCAAGGGGTTCACAAAATTTCAAGTGGCACTGTATGAATAGAAAGCTTGAAATGTCTACTTTTAAATGAAGTCACGTCCAAAACAAATATTCTCTGTTAAAGTAATCCGTATGAAACCAATGCGATGTCCAGTTTTCCTGTCTCAACTCATCTCTAATGAGATCACGCCCACGAGCCGATCGCGCTTTTCAAATTCTAAACATCCACGAGAGACACGCGCGAATGTAAAGGCCCACATCGCCTCCGCGTAAACAAACAAGTTCATCACGGCTACTTTTTGTTTCTGGAAGAAGATGCGCTGAGAGAAATAACCCAGAATTTACCTCAAGAGAAGAAAACAATGCGATGCGTTGTGCAGCTGGATCCAGTGGATGATATCATTCTAATGAGTAGCCTAAGATTACTTGCATCTGTTGTTATTGTGACATAACTTGTACACATTTTACTAGTTAGACTTTTCCCAAACTATAATTCCTGACCATGTAGTGAAATCAAGTGAAACATTTTGAAATGTGTCATTTCATTGTCTAAATGTCTCACAATGGCAGGATGTTTGTTTAATGTTTTATAACATACAAAACCACAACAAAGTAGAATGAATGTTAACACTATCATATTACAAATACAAATAATAAAAAAAAAACTCTTATTTTACTCTCCTCACACTCTTTCTTACCTGCCTCACATTCATATTGATGGCCCATTATGGGAGGCCCTTTGTCTCAGATGTAAATCACTAAATATTCACGGCCATTGTCACTCCCTCGCATAAGGGCATTCTTTTAGAAAACATGTTTACAAATGATAAAACAATATATTGTTTTCTGTGAAAGAGTAAACAGGGTGATTTTCACATCATTTTGTCGCAAAAACTACCACATCCAATTCTCAAAAGTCTTGTAAACAAATATTCTGTGTGTGTTTTATGGCCTTATTTCAGTGACTTAAAAATTTTAGTTTTTCACTAACCATGCATAAACATTGCTTTCTCAAAAACACAAACATGTACATTCATGCTGCTCACATATTATTGTAGCTCAGTTTGTGCTGATTACAGTGTAGTCAGATATTAGCCATTAATATGTTTTTAAGATACTTAAAAAAACACAAATGTCAGGGCATGTCAAAACTTCTCCAGGGCCCCAAAACACTCTCAGACCCCAGAGGGTTAAAATTATGGCTGATACTGGTAATTATTTTAAGGCCAATAACCAATAAATTCTAGGCTGTTTTGTCTAAATAACTAAAAATACTAAAAGGTAAAATCAGTTGGCCAGTAACTGATTTGGTACCTATATATGGATAATGTAGAGTTTTTTTTTGTATTTTTAAAAGTAAATAAATTTAGAAATGTGCATTTTTAATTGTTTTTATTTTGCTGTTTTACCATTCAAAATATAATACATTTTTATATTTATATTTATAATATATACATTTTATAATGTCTTGGACAAAGGTCTTTTATGCTTACTCAAGCTAAATTTATTTGATCAAAAATACAATATGGTGAAAAAATATTGTGAAAATTTGCAACAATTTAAAATAACAGTTTTCTGTTTTTACACAATTTAAATTTTCCTTTAGTCCTGTGATATCAAAGCTGAATTCCGGCTGAAACTGATTGTCAGTTACTTCAGTCTTCAGTGTCGCATGATCCTTCAGAAATCATTCTAATATGCTGATTTGATGAGAAAAAGATCTTATTACCAATTTGGAAAACAGTTGCTTTATATTTTTGTGGAAAACATGACACGTTTTTAGTATTATTTTATGAGTAGAAAGTTCAAAAGAACAGCATTCATTCGAAACAAAAATTAATAATATTAAAATAAAAAAAAAATGTTTATATGAGGATGCACAGGTGAATATCCAAATATATGAATGAATATGGTCATGCATGATGAGCATGTTAATGTTACCACCATGCTACTCTCCACGGCTGTGTACAGTCCTGCCACATCCTAGTCTGTTCAGAATAAATGGTTAAATGCACTTCTCAGTATTTGTTCTTTAGAAAGTAAAGAAACCAGGTCACAGGAGCCCCATGCAGTCAACACTTAATTGGTTCTCTTGCTTCTGGCGTGCATTTTGCCAACGGCAGAAAGCGTAACTTGTTTGTGGGCCTGTTTGCGTCTTTGTCCAAACTTCACTGATTTGGACTGAGCCATTGTTGAGCCCTAACAAGTCGGACACCCCACACTTTCCTCCTCCCTGGAGCCTCAGATGTAATTATGGAGCTTGTCTCCTGGCAGTTGCAGTCGGAAAAAGTCACCAACAGCCGAAAAGAGAGTGTCCATTAAGGCTTGTCTGACTCGACCCCGGTGTTTGGAGGGGGTGAAGCGAGGCGCAAAAACGTGGCGCGGGCAAGTAGCAAACACGTCTGTTTACTGGAGCATGCAGCAGCCTTCCAGCTCCTGCTTCCTGGACTTGGGTGTGCGAGGACTAGTTTAGGAGCTGACGCTGCCCGTGTGAGTCAACCCACATCACTATCAGTGCTCACTAATTGCAGTGAGGTTTACAGCGGCATTAGGTAAATGTCACTTCACAACGGCAGCTCGAACAGAGAAATTCGCCTCTTCAAGCATCTTTTACACACCATAGGTGTCTCTGTCAGCTGGTAGAGCCACCGACGACACTCAGATCCAGATAAAAAAATCGGTTAAGTGTTTTGAGTTTGTGTTCCTCAGGTCTTTACTTTTCCTCATTGTAAAGAAAGGATTCTTACATATAGTACACAAAGATGCACTAGGGCAGCTGTCAGATTAAAGAGAAACGTTTGTTTTTTCCCCTCTTGTCTTCTGTCGCTGTGAAACAGCAAATTCCTTGATGGTAATCAATTAGACCACAGAACCATCTACCGTATATGGGTAATTACAACAGCAACAACAGCATAATTGGCTTTTAAATCATTTGCGAATGGCTGAACTCAAAGCATATGCCCTTGGAGCGCACAACCAAGCATAAGACGCCATCTCTACCCATCTCCCCTCAGCAGCAGGAAGGAGACGGCCTGTGGACCCACAGCACTTATTTTTCCATTGATAGAATGCTATTGCTTCATTAAGAATTGCCTTCTCTTGAATATACTTTTTCAGCACAGGGCTTTTTTTGAGTTTTGATTGATTTTGAAGTTTCAACCATACATGCAATATATATTGGTGACATCCTTAAGTGGCTGATATTAGATTTTTTATTTTTTTTTGTAATCAGTATAAGTCAGCACTGAATATTTAATTATGATTTTATTATTATTATTATTGGGAAGAAAAAATGGTAAATGCGATCAAAGAAGGCTCTGAAAATAAATCTGTATCATTAATCCTTCTGATCTTTTTATTTTCAAAATTTACAAAAATCTAAACTTTTCATTGAAGAATAAGAATTTAAAATGGGAGGGAAATCTCATTATGAAATAAATGTTTTTCTCTAATACACATTGAGCACAATTATTCATATCCTTTTATTCAATACTTTTTGCAACCTCTATTTGCCAAGATAACAGCTCTGAGTTTTCTCCTATACTGCCTGAAGAGTTTGGAAAACATCTGACATGAGATCAAAAACCATTCCTTCATCCAGAATCACTCCAGACCCTTCAGATTCCCAGCTTCATGTTGATGCTTCTCTTCTTTAGTTCACCCCATTCATTTTCTATAGGGTTCAGGTCAGAGGACTGGGTTGGCCATGGCAAAAGCTTCATTTTGTGCTCAGTGACCCATTTTTGTTTTGATTTTGATGTTTGTTTGTGGATCATTGTCCTGTTGGAAGATCCAACAATGGCCCATTATAAGATTTCTAACATGGACAGTCCTTTTTTTTATCTGTTGGTATTTGATAGAATCCATGATGCCATGTATCTAAACAAGATGTCCAGGACCTCCAGCAGAAAAATAGGCCCACAACATCAAAAATACAGCAGTATATTTCATTGTACACATTGGGTACTTTTTATCACTTTGTGCACCAAAGTCATCTTGAGTGTTTGCTGCTAAAATGCTCATTTTTTAATTTCATCGGACCATAGAAGCCAGTCCCGTTTGAAGTTCCAGTCGTGTCTGACAACTGAATATGCTGGAGATTGTTTTTGGATGAGAGCATTTTCTTTTCTTTATTTTTTTCTTGAAACCCTCCCAAACAACATGTGGTGATGTAGGGCATGTTTGATAGATATATATATATATATATATATATATATATATATATATATATATATATATATATATATATATATATATATATATATATATATATATATTATTATTTTTTTTTTTTTTTTTTTTTTAAGGTTTTAGACTTAACTATTTTCTGCAGTTCTCCAGCTGTGGTCCTTGGAGAGTCTTTAGCCACTCAAACTCTCCTCCTCACCTTGCATTAGAACAATATAACACATCCTCTTCCAGGCACTTTGACAATTTTATGTTGACTGGAACCTCTTAATTATTGCCCTGATGGTGGAAATGGGTATTTTCATTGCTTTAGCTCTTTTCTTGCAGCCACTTTCTAATTTGTGAAGCTCAATTATTTTTTTGCTGCACATCAGAACTATATTATTTGGTTTTTCTCATTTATGATGGATGATTAAGGGAAGCTGGCCTTTGTTTCCCCTCATATTTATAATCCTGTGCGACAGGAAGCCATGGCTAGATAATTTTATGTTCATAATCACCCTGGTGTGCTCAAAATTGTAAATATGAATCGGAATATACTTCAGAGATATTTTACTCATAAGAATTTCTAGGTGTGTCAATAATTGTGTCCAACGTGTATTTGAGAAAAACATTTATTTCAGCATGAGATTTTCCCCCATTTTCAATTGTTTTAGTTCAATGAAAGGTTAGATTTTTGTGATATTTTTTTTTTAAATAAAAGATCAAAAGGATTAACAATGCAGATTTATTTTCACAGCCTTCTTTGATCATATTTACCAAGGGTATGAATAATTTTGAGCTCAACTGTGTGTGTGTATGTATGTATGTGTGTGTGTGTATGTATATATATATATATATATATATATATATATATATATATATATATATATATATATATATATATATATATAAAATTATTATTATTTAATTAATTATTTATTTTTATTTTATTTTTATTTTTTGTCATTTAGTGCTCACTTAAAGGGATAGTTCACCAAAAAAATTTCCTCAAGTTGTTCTAAACCTGTATGTATTTCTTTCTTCTGCTGAACACAAAAGAAAATATTTTAAAGAACCAAACTGTTGGGTAACCAAACAGTTTCTGGTCCCTACTGATATAAGATAATGAGTAAATGATGACAGAGTTTTAATTTTTGGGTGAACTATCCCTTTAAAGATCATCTAACACTCATTCAAAAATTTTCTTTAAAAATAATACTCATGTTAAATTTAATCTTTAATAAATCTCAAAATGAATATTCGTTTTTCATACTGTACTTTATAATTGTGATGCCTAAATTCACTTGAATCATCACTATTTGATATTAGTTTTTAGTGATTTATTTTTAATTAATTAAACAAAACAGTATACATTTTAATATTGTCCATTTATCAGTTATCAATATCAGCAAGGATCCCTATTTCACTGCCATATCCTGTTTCTCAATTTTAGAGGGTCTCCAAACTGCTTAAAAGTCTCTACTAGTCTTTTATGATGAAAAAAAAGTTGAATATGTATCTTATGCCATGTTTAATTGATTGGCTTAAAGCGAATGTGGTCATGATCTCATTTGTCATGCCACTAATGATCTTATAAGGGTTCGGTACATTAAGTGCAGTCCAGGGCATGTCTTGTCAATTTTTTTATTCCTCAATAAAATATTCAAATTCTTGGGTAGAACATGATGTTTCTTTTCATGTGTTAAGAAGCCATCTCGGTGCCACTTTGGGTTATAGCCACTCCTGTCACTGCGGATAATGGACAGCTGACATGCTGGTGCAGAAACATGGCTCTGGGCCGTCCGACGTTGACATCGCACTAGCAGACTGCCACCATGCTCAGTCACTCGTAAGCCACACTCATAAACTCACCATGACAGACATTGATCACCGCTGTCACTCGCTAGCCATGTCATGATGAGTTTATAGTCACACGCTAGACATGCAAATGCCGCGGCGTGACACAAATGGTCATTTCGTTTTTGCATGTGCGTGCTCGCATGTGTCCGCCTGTCCGTCTGTCTCAAATCTCAATCGAGGGAAAGCAGAGAGAGAGAAAAAAAAAAAAAGCGCACAGCTGGACACGCACAGTTTGCCAATTCGCTGTTTGTTCCGGATTTCAGCCAGTTTACACACTCTGCTCATTTTATTCAGGCTCTGGTTGAGTTCCATGTTCCATTCCCTTTTGAAGTCACGATAGCTCCTTCTGGCCTTAAATTAGCGACATGATATCGCTGTTTTGCTATAAAAAGCCTCACACTCCCTGCATAGGCTTGTCTTGTTGCTTTTGCGTTGAAACAAAGCGGAGAACACACAAACACTAGAGAAGCAGCCAGTTTAGGGGTTTACAGCTGCCCAAATGATGCTTTTGTTTGAAAAAGTCTCTCGCAAATGCTCTAGGAAAGTTTCTTGAAGAACACTTTATGGAATGCTGAGGCTAAATAAGTTGATGTTCAGTAGAACCTGAATTTGACATCATTCCTGAACTCTCAGCTTTGCCCGAGTTGTTCTTGTTGCTGTGGATCTTTGGTAGGATGTAGTTTGTAATTAGACACAGATGTTTCTAAAGCAGCTTGGCCAGACTGTTATTCTTGCCTATGCTGAGTACTTATTTTACCCTCCTCATTTCAAGCTGCACTCACTTTAAAACTTTCCCAAAATTCCAAGCCCTAATGCAGTTTTATGTGGCATTTAGTCGTATGCTGGTCACGTGATGCTACAAAGGGGCCTTGCCTTTTTCAATTAGTTTATTTCTTTCATTAACTCTCTAACCAGTGCTTAGTTTTATTTTGTTTCATTCTGGATATTTATCATCTAGCCTTTGCAAGGAATTTCAGAGCATCACTTACATCAAAGTAGACTGTTTAAGGATTGGTTGTCCATTTGTTAATCTGTGAGAACAGAACGACAGATTGAGATGAATTTGTGAGTTGTGTTCTGCAAAAGAGGCTTAGAATCACTGCATAATTCATAAATAGTATCATATCCTATCTGAGCTTATGCTAAGAATATTTTAATTCATTACTGTCACCTAGAGAACATGGGTGGTGAAGTAATTCTGGTGTGGACAGCAGGACTCCGGTGGAATTCCCAGCTTCGATGTAACCACACTCGCTGCTTTGATCTGGTGTGAGCATTTCAATGATGCTGAATTGGAGAACCAGGGTTTAGTTTACTGTGATGTGTGGTGGAACACGGAGAACTGGCTCTGTCATACATGGATTAGTTTTTTATGACTTTATGACTTCTGACTTTTTGGTGCTCCCGATCTGATAGCAGTCATGTGACGAATAGATTTAAGGCTTAAGCTCTGTTCCAAAACTTAGTGAGCTGCCTACTGTCTACATCCTATATAGACAGCTGTCTTTTATGGCGGTGTCCTAACTGAATTAGAACCTCATAAATTACTGATTTTGAACACATAGGCACAATGAAGCACATGAGACTGAACTCACAATTGATTTCTATACAGGCGATGCAGTAATAAAAATTAATATACTTAGCGCTCATGAATTTGGGATATAATAGTAATTTTAAAAAAAAAAGTGTAACGCCCCCCCCCCCATTTATATTTTTCTATTCATTTTCAATATAGCTATTTCTGAGATTTAGAATATAATCATATATATAATATAATCTGGTGTCGTCCAACTTCTGGCATTCATGTCTTTTGTTTTGTGATGCTTTGTTTTGTTTTGTTTTTTGTTTTGTTACTTTTATTTTTTTGTTTGTGTTTGTTTTTGTATTATGTTTTTTGTTGCCTTCTCTGCAAAAGAATAATAATTTAGAATTAAAACAAAAGTAAAATTACACATAAGTTGTGTAACTTTTGTAATAGCCCTCACACATTTTATGTCTTAAAATTATATCTATGAAGGCATTTCGCTATGTTTTGGAAAAGCGCTATAGTCTTTAAAAAAGCGCTCAATAGTGAGCATTTTAATAATCTACTGATGACGGCAGCAATCCTCTCACTACGAGAGACTGATCCCGCAGCTGAGCATGATGGTTTGAGCGGTTTGTAGCAGTGTGTTAAACTTCTGAACTGAAAGACACATTGTGAAAGGCAATTCCGTTTTCATCAAAGTTAAATCAGTCCCTCTTTAAAGTGGCTTAAACTGTTCAAATTAGTGGTGGGCTTTTTCGAAGCCAATATATCGGAGTCTCTCAAGGCCATGTGTTTGTGGGCTGCGGCGTGCCTTCCTTTAAGGTCAAATGTTGCGCAGTGAGCTTGTCGATGACTCACATGGTAAAATCCACTTTTCAGAAACGATCATGAGCTCATCTGAGCTTCAAACTGTTGCACCTGACCGAAATCCTGAAGAGATGAACAAAGCCTAATACCTAAGAAGGAAAGTATGGTGCTGTTGTTTCGTCAGTGCCGAGGCCGTGATTTCCTCTCAAAAGCTGATCTAACTGTAATTAGTCTGTTCCGTCAGTATTTATATTTTTAGCTCTGGAGTGACTAAAGAGAATATGGGAGCAATCTATGACTGGCTGGTATCCACATATGGCCCTGATCTGGAAACGGGTGTTTGATGCAACTTGCCGACCTCCATATTGAAGAGATTTCCAAATGCAACAGAGCCCAAAGTGTGCCATGTCACAAAGCATTGGGTTCATCACAGCCCTCACTGGAAAGGATAGGTAGGCGTTTTATTCTTTCCGTTTCATGTACTTTTAACACACAATTTGTGAAACCAGACTGATTTGTTAAATAATGTGTACTTTAAATGTTTTTAAAAAGGTTTACATCTAACAAAAGCTTTCATTTTAATCAATATGTTTAAAATGTAATCTCACAGGAGCCGGAGAAACGATTATATTATAATAGTATAAAAAAGATGTTTTATTGTATATAAGGGTCTACATTTTAGGATAACATGACCAAACAAGTACTACTCATTTCTGCCCCCCTTTTTAGGAAACTTTTGGTTAATCATTCATGACAAATATGTCTATAAATAGGATGTTTCTATAGTGGAACCAGTAACTGGGTTTCTTTGATTTGGTGCAGTGTTGCATCCACACCAGTAGGTGTAAGTATACAGTCCAGGATGATTGTTGTATTGATGAATGAAGCATTAACAATTGAATACTTGGTTAATCTTTAATTTGCAGTTCTTTTATCATTTTTATACTACTTGGTGGCACATTAGTTATGAGTCCCAGACTCCTTTGATTCCTTCACTGAAAAAGACAAACCACACAGAAATCACACCATTATCTGTGCAGTTGTCATGTAATTACTTGGCAAGCTGAACCTCAGAAAACATTTCCGTTTCATCTGCTCATACCACCAGAATCTCAGTGTCATCCTCATATTGATAAATAAGATGTGGTATTTCCATAATCACAACCAAGCTGTAATAATGGTTTTGCATGACCAAATGTGCAGCAATTTGACTGTGGCTTGAAAGTGAGGAGGTGCAAACAGCTATTTCTTTTATTCTCAATTTCCTCCACTTTAGAGGATTCTGTGGTCGGTAGAGTGAAGTATTAAAACTTTATTTCGCCAAATGTAATATACAATCAATTTTTAAATTAAGTTTTAACATATGGACACCTGACCACAAACAAAACAACTGCATATTGTGAACTGTTTTGAGGACATTTGAGTTCAGAAATGTGAAAGTTTTGCCAGCAAAGCTGGTTTCTTTCACACACACAAACACACTTTAAGTCCATACTTGTGTACTTTGATGTGTAGAAAAAGTTGACTTGTTATAGGGTTGATTAATCTGTATTATTTAAATCAAGGAGTGTTTTGTTTTATTTTGTTGTTTTGTTTTATGTTTTATTAGATGTTATTTTATTTGAGTTATTTTGTTTTGTGTTTTCATTTTGTGTTTTGCTTTTGCTATTTTTTTGTTTTGTTGTTTGTTTTATTCTGCATGTGTGGTTTCAGATGATTCTAAATTTTAACCTAAATTTAAGGGCTAACCAAATAATAAGCCATGATTTCTGTCTAAAAACATTCACAAAGTTTTGCACACATATGCATGCACACATACAGTTAGCGATTGATTGATTGATTTATTTATTTACTTTTGCCATTCTAGATGATGCAGTGACATCCTGTCTTGTCTTTGACTGTAAAATCTTTCTCTCCGTCACATCACTTGCTCTTTCTTTGAAGACTGAGCATTTTTCCCTGTGAAATCCTCTCCACCAGTCTGTCAGTCAGTCTCACTCGTTTTCTCTCTCCTTTTCTGGGCCGTCTTCACCTTTCCTGACAGCTCTGTGCCTCATCACCAGCTATCTGAAGTGACAGCTCACATCCTGGGGCTGCTACGGGGGCTGGCACACTGAAAAAGAGCAGCACAACACACACATACACACATCCTAAACACTCCTTACACCCCCATGCTCTCATTCTCTCTCACTCTCGCTGTCACATACATACATTTACACCCACACAGACCTCTTTGCCCCAGTATTAATTCATAAACGCATTTGCTCTATTTCACTTTTGGTGCTGTGGGGGCATTTGTGGGGCTATGGTGATACGCTGGGAGGGGGCGCCCGAACACGCTTCACACGCTACTGCCTGCACACTCAGCCTGCTGCCCGATGAAAAACAGACGGCCGCAGACACAAATAGTGAGTGTTCTACTGCACGGAAGATTCACTGGAGTGTGCTTCTGAATGGCAGCAGAGAGCCGCAGTTGGACATTAGTGCTCGGATAGGCCTACACCTGCAGCACAAGCCTGAGGCTCCTTCACCACACTGTGGAGCTTTAAAACTCAATGTTATTTAGCTACCATTCAGTGGCAAGAGTCTATATGGGATAGTCTGTCATTTTCATTTTATACTAGTGACTCCACAAGTGTAAAAGATCGATCTTGGAGGTTAGCACATGTGCTCTGATGCCATGAGCTGTGATACTCATGCAGTCAACACGAGTTTGATTCCAACTTGAGATATTTCTTGACAATGTCTTGCCTTTATTTCCTCTATCTTATGTTGTAGCCTGAGTGTCTGTATCAATAAAAGCTGCAAAACGAGCAATAAAATAAAAGTGCCAGTTATAACAGATAGTTTTGACTCAGTTCAGATAGTTCTGAGTGAA
Organism: Spinibarbus caldwelli; assembly: GCA_039654775.1. Taxonomy (NCBI): domain Eukaryota; kingdom Metazoa; phylum Chordata; class Actinopteri; order Cypriniformes; family Cyprinidae; genus Spinibarbus; species Spinibarbus caldwelli. The sequence goes on along the minus strand of CM077253.1, from coordinate 12,081,543 downwards.
TTCTGGATGCACAATTATATATATATATATATATATATATATATATATATATATATATATATATATAATTTTTTTATTTATTTTTTATAAGACAAACATCCAACTAAAACATTTTTTTAACAAAAGTTGGATGAATGATGAATAAGTAATGTTTTGTGCTAACATTTTGAGGACATTATTAGAGACCAGATAACTTTGAACTAATTTTCTATTAATGTTAGTTGGATAATTTCTATTCTATTCTATTCTATTCTATTTTATTCTATTCTATTCCTTTGGCAAGACTCAGGTTGAATCCATGAGCGTAACATCTCATAGTTCAGAGCAACACATTACTTTCTGTGCAACAGCTCAGACATAGCAATAATTATTATTAATTTTAACAGTTCTTAAAAAAATAATATTATCTGTCATTTTAATAATTTTGATAATAGGTAATTATTTCACAAATTATTAATCATATTTAGATAATTATTAAGAATTATTTGTATGATTATTATTTATTAATCATATTATTTTGTGTTTTTTATCCCTTTGCTGCTGCCACCACCGTGTTATAAAATCAATATGCCAAAAGAGGCTGTTCTTTACAGTGGTTGTACCTTGGTTATGTGGGTTTCATGGATTCATGTTGTTCCTACTTACCCATGATACAATCACTGTAATACACAACCTTGAGTGGCTTTTTATTTAATTCTACATGGTAAAGAAACTTTAAAGAATTGTGGAACAGTTAAGTAGTAGTAGTAGTAGTAGTAGTAGTAGTAGTTGTTGTTGTGGGCAGTTTTTGGAATTCCAGATTTGTCAAAGTAGATTTTCTTTTTTTTTTCTTTTTATTTTACTTAAAGCCTGAGATTTGTTATATATAACCAAGTCTGGCAGCAAGCCTGGCTCTAGACACTGTGGCAAGAGTGAGAGAACAAAGTTGAAAGCGTCTTGGGATCTCATGAAAATCAAAAACAAATCTTCAGGAGCAGCAAGGTTAAACCTACAGGCCCAGTGGCCCTTTGAAGTAAAGAGCAGTGTTGTTAATTGTCGGAGCTGGCTTAGCAAAAGGTGGTAACAATTTAACAAGAGTGTAGGGCAGCAGGGTGCTGGACGCGTATCAGGTGTTTGCAGATGTTGTGCGTGGAACAGAAGAGGGGAGGGAACTCCAGAGATGAGAGGCCAACTTAACAACCAATAAGTCTTTGTTTGCTCTGCCAATCGTGCTGTAATTGGCCAGGGAGCGAATAGAAGCCCTGGGATTGGACGACTGGACTGGTTACTGCAGCTATTTTTACTGTATGCTACCAGACAGACGTTAGCAATTATACCTCCGACATCTATCTGCTCCATGGTACGCACAGTCGATTAGAGGAGAGTACTTTCTCTCTCTCTCTCACCCAGCAACAGGTTTCAAATGTAGCGTGGAGGATGAATGAGTCTCATTGGCTGCGCTCATGTACAACAGTCTGGGAAACTTTCTCCCAGCTCTTATGTCAGATTGCCGTCCCGAGACACACGTTCGTGATGCTGGTGACATTTACGGTCACTCACCTCCCATTTGAAACTCTGTTGTTGTATGTTGCGTTTGCCAAGTTTGTGTCTGTTTTGTACCGTTTCCACATGTTAAAAATTAACACCACCTGCATTTCCATGTTGAAGACTTGTTTGCTTGTGAGTCTGTGGACGCTGACTTCATCACAAACTCTGTCTAGAATATACAGTGCCATTTTGAACCAAGGGGTCAAGGTTTAGCTCCTGTATTCTGTGTTTAAGGTCGATCAAAATTAGACATTAGACAAATTTGTACATATAGATGAGTTTGTTTCTCCATAGGAACAGATTTGGGACAGCATTACATCACTTGTTCACCAAAGGATCCTTTACAGTGAATGGGTGCCGTCAGGATGAGAGTTAATATAGTGCTTATATATATATTATGTATTGATCTGTAGTTTCTTCAGTGGTTACTTTTGTTCTTGTGTGTGTTTGTGGACGCTGTTATGTTGAAATAGCGTGTCTCACTAATTGCAACAGGAAACTCTACAAAGCAGCAGCAAGTAGCTCATAGCTGCTGCTGTTTGCTAAGAAATTACAGAACTCCTAGTTATAGACCCAGGCTCAGTAGTTAAAAGCATCCTCGCAGCACGCTGTGGATGTGTAGGGGTGTTTGAGTAAACTAATTAGAGGTCAGTAATGCAGACTTTAATGCCATCTGTAATTCAAATTTGTTTGACTTCAATCCAGCTTTCAGTCACAGCGCTCACCGCTTAACATAAAAACCTAAAACACTGTATGTTCGTGTAAAATGTGGATGTTCGAATGAAATTAGAGCCCAGTTCTGGATGAAGCTTTGCCCTGTGCGCAACCAGGGGGTGTTAGTGACATACAGAGAGGGCATGTGTTTGTTGAGTTCGTTAGTGTTTCAGCGTGTGCTGGATTTCACTGTGTGGGTGTTGTGGCTTTCAGACTTTGCACTGGACTAAAGACAAAAGTGGTGGCAGAGAGGCGCAGAACTCCCAGTGTGCAACCTGGACACTGCTGAGTCTCAAACAGAGCATTCTCAGACTAGTCAACAGTAATGTCTTCATTCTGTTCTCTCTCTTTTCTCACTTCTCACTCGTTCAGTTCACCTTTATGATGGGTGTATTCCATTTCATGGTTTAAATATGATACCTTGAAACATTTTCAGAGAATGTCAATTTTAAATTTGACATTCTGTAGTCTTGGTGGTTAAGTTAATTTTATTTTATTTTATTTTTCTCAGATTTATATTGTAGAAATACATTAATACAGATACATTATTTAAGTATTACTGTATCATAGTTCTAATTTTAATTTGTTTATTAAAATATATATCTGTAGTTTTTAGTGTATAGTGCTATCTATCTATCTATCTATCTATATATCTATCTATCTATAAATATATATACACACATACATTTAACTTGAGAAACAGATCACTTCCTCCATTATCCTCATCCTTTTCTCCTCCTGTTTAATCTGTTTTTCTTTTTCTTTCTTTCTTTCTTTCTTCCTTTCTTTCTTTCTTTCTTTCTTTCTTTTTCTCTCTCTCTCTCTCTCTCTCTCTCTCGCTGTCTCTCTCACCCCCCTGCTTCTTTTCCCAGTGGGGGTGTTGTTTATAGAGCATTATAATTTATAACTGAATAGAGTGGATTTAATTTCAGCGCAGAGCCTCGCCAGCAGGGCGCCAGGCTGCAATCAGAGGAATCAGTGCGCTGCGAGCCCTGTTGAATGGAAAGTATTATCACCGGCCACAAACGGACACTGTTTCTCCTTAAACAACTCCCTCGATGCTCCGTGGGTCCGGCTTCTCTTTCACTCCTATTCCTGTTCCTGTTAACCACCCTCCCTCCCATTGTCCTTCAGTGCCACTTCCCTTGCTATTTCTCTCTCTCACTGTCATCTCTTTTCCTCTACATTTTTCTAGTCTTCTCTCTCAGTTCTTTACAGTTGTGTCTGTTTTCAGTGTTTGATGAGCTGTTCTGACAGCATCCTTTTTTAGCAGATCCATGCCGATAGTTATTATACAGCTCATCTGGCACTACAGTTGTTTATATCTCTTAATTTGACCTCTAGTTTGGAGACTGAACAGTTTTTCCCAGTCATTTATGCCACTGGCAGGACAGTCAAGCCATGGATGCACTAAGAGCAATATGCAAACTTTCAAGCATTACTGGTTGTGTGTGTTTGTGTTTAGGAGATGACTTATTCTAGTATAATTATCATGAATACAGTTTTTAATGTAAATTGTGAAATTACATGGAATAAGAAGTCACATCATAAGTCTAAATTGTTTAAGTGAACTGCAAAAAAAAAAAAAAATAAATAAAATAAAATCTGATTGAACAAAGAGAACAAGTGATTAGAGATCTGGAAAAAAAAAAAAAAAAAATATATATATATATATATATATATATATGTGTGTGTATATATGTGTGTCCAGTTATATAGACACTGCGATCCAAAAAGTCTGAGACCATAATGAAAATTTGCGTTTCTAAACAAAACATAATACAAATAATAATACATTCTTCAAAATATGTTCTTTTGTGTAAGTTAAGATTTTTTTTCCCTTCTAAATTTTTATCTAAATTTGTGTTAATTTTGCAGTTCAAATTTTCACTCAAATTTTTATTCTTATAATTTGTAATGGAAAAAAATGCTAAATATAACTTTGATTTTTTTTTTTTGGGTCACACTGTTTATTTTAATGTCGCAAAAATTTGCTGCTAATGTTGCTTTGTGAAAGTCATAAATGTCACATTCTGATATTTAAGTTACCCTTGACATTGTCACTTTCCAACTACTTTTTGACTACCTCTATTCCTGTCCTCAGTCTTCTTTGGGCTTTGCTTTCCGCACTCAGTAGAGCTCGATTATACTGATCATATTTTAAATGGAGCGCAGCAGCCAACTCTCTCTCTCCCTCTGTTCAGCATAATTAATACCTTGCATTTACACTGACTTAGATGAACTCCACTTTTTTTCTGTCTCCTCAAACCCAAGCCATGATTGCAAAAGGGTTTGAAAAGCTTTATGGAGTTCGAAGAATAACACGCTGGTTTGAAAAAAGAGAGAGGGAGCGAGAGAGAACGGGTTGACATCAAAAGCCACAATTAGCTCATTACTTTTACTTGAAGTTTGGAGACCACATAAAATGAAAGGGAAAAAGTCATTTCTTTCCTTGCACTCAGTGTTTTCTCGAAGGACGCTAGCAGAGCGGGTTCATAGGAAGGGCTTGTCTAGTAAAAAACTTACAGTATGACCATTTTTATTATCAAATATGTCCCAATAATCCTTATGGGTGTTGCCTGTTTTTCCCATCGGCCAGAGGCGGTGGCATTTTGCTTCTGTCCTGCTCGTGATTTCACATGATGTCCTTTACATGAGCTTTTTTATCTTGAAATCACAAAACTGTCAAAAAGTGATGTATGTGGAAAAGTCTTCAGGGTTGATTCTGGATCCGCTAATTTACATTTGTTCTAACGCCAGTCCACTGTAGTTATTGCTAGAAACCTGGGAAGAAGAACCAGGCCTGTCTTAATTGCAGCCGCCCCTCCTAGCCATATCGGGACTGAAGAGCGTCCAGCCTTAATCAAAATTTAACGATTCAGTGTAGGATGTGCCCTGGGCAACGTTAGTGCGCTTCGTTATAGCTAGTGTACGTGGGTAATTTGCAGAACGGCCTGAGTCAATGGGAGTTTGCTTTGCCTGCGCTGGTTGGGGGAACACATGTGATGTGCCTGAAAGATCAAAACACACACTTGATGAATGTGAGGGCAGAGCCTGGCAGAGGAGGGGAATCCCGGCTTTGAATCACTGATCAAGGTTGTTCTCAGTTCATTAAATACTGCTGAGAAGCTCGGCCTGAGTAAGCAGCACACAAGTACACAACACACACACACACACACTCTCGCAAACACTTACGAGTCATTTTCACCTGCCCTTGGACAGACTTTGCGCTTTGTTCATTATGATTTGTGTGAGCGATGTGGTTTATTAATTAGTTGTAATGTTTAACTAGCTTTGGGTGATTCAAAATATTCCGAGTTCATTACCTGATGTTTACCACAAAAAAAATTATTTCACCTTATCCATCATTTTCAGCAAGTCACTTACAATGGAAGTGAATGGGGCCAAATTTTGGAGAATTTACAATAGAAGTGAATGAGACCAATATTTGAATTACATAACTTCAAGCAGAAAAGGTATTTAAGCATTTTTTTCACACTAAATCATGTTTACACATATATTGTGTACATCCTGTGGCTATACTATTGAAACAGTGAGTACTTTTTTGTTTACAGATCCCTCTTCTATTGTAAGTGCCTCACTGTAATGTACTTTAAGTAAATGAGGGACGAGTGAAAACTTATTTTTGTTGTAATTACGCCTCAAATAAAGTCAATTGGGCTTAACTTGTACCGAACCCAGAATATTCTTTTAATGATTTACAAATAAGAGAGAGAATCCACCCCCCCTCTGTGGCTCTACATGATGGTGAGCGCCGCCGAAAGTCATCCGTCTGTTTTACGCTTGACGTACTCCACCTTTCTGCCCATCTGTCCATGGCTGGAGATATGGAGGTGTGGGGGCGGATGGGGTGGAAGTATACTGGCTGTCACGCAGTTGGGCAAGTGCAGGGCATCTGGCCATGGCCTGAGGACTCAAGCAGATCTTGAGTGTAAAGATCTTGTCATCTCCCGGATGGGTAAGCGAGCTTTGAGCTGATGGGGAAGCCCTCTGTTTGTGTCGAGTTTAATGTGTTCTGCTTGTGCAATTGTGATGGATGTGTAAAGTTAATGTAACGTACACGTTGGACCATGCGGTCGTCGTACAGAAAACCAGGCATAAATGAATCTGTAATTAAATAAGTGCATTAATGCTTTGAACGGGGTACATTTATCCCTGCGACCAACTATGATAGGAAGGAGTTTTATCAGCATGAACCCGTCTTTAAAGCACATTTGGAACAAACATGAGTTTACATCAAATCTCCGATCTTCCTGCGGGCATATGGCAACGGGGGAAGTTGTTTTAAGTGCGGAAATGGCTTAACTTGATTTAACTAACAGCTTCCACATAGCCCGCTGCTTAAGATGCGAGGCCGGCTTAATGCACTGGATTCGAATCAAACCCAGAGTCATATACTGTACAAAAAGAGTGCTGTGTTCACTTGCCATCTCAAGCCCTGCCACTCAAAGTCAATATCCCAGAATGCCTGCCGCACCTAATTTAATTTTCATGTAGTGACAGATGCATTGCGTGTTGATCCACTGGTACTTTTTTTTTCATTCTCATGTGATTTGATTTAAATTTTACAGCACACACACACCTCTGTTATGTTTCCTGGGAGATTATTGCATCCAGAAGGCCGAAGCTACACCAGGCTTATGAATTATGTGAGAATATCCCGCACAGATGTAGCCAATGTTAATTACTTAATTCATTATTTTTTTTTTATTTTAGTAATAGCTTTTGTGATTTGATGGAAAAATGTAGCAATTTTTATATTTATTTGCATTATTTTATTATTTATTAATTTATTCATCATTAAATTATAATTTAAAAGTGCATTAACATTGGACAAAAAAATTTGAAAACAAAACTTTTTTTCCGTTTTTGTTTTACTGTGTAACTTACACATGTAACTTAGTTCAAGTTCACTTGTGCATTCATGTAATTTTGTTCAGATGTAAGTTGTAATATTACATTTATGTTGTATATATGTCTGATTAATCCCATATGTATTGAATGCATTTGTTTGGGTGATTTAATTAACACATTAGCAAATCACTGGTAGTGTTCATTCTCTGATTCAGATCACGCAGCTCAAGCAAGTTAATCCCAGACATTATTTATTATGATTAGATAGTTGTAACACTTATATTCTTTCTTTAAAAACCATTGTAGTTTTAATAAAAATTTGTTGTATTAAATTGTCTTTATAATATGCATCTTTCGCCTTCATTAACCAAATCAAAATACATGTTTTTCTTGTGAGATTTCATCTAACAGCAGCAGTTCCCTAGCGAGGTCTTTGACCCGTAGTCCATGAGTCTGGCAAGAGAGTCTGGTTTAAAAAAAGAGAATGAGTACGATGGAAGAGGAAATTTGTTTCCCTCAGGAGCGGAAGCAGAGAAAGCCGAGACAGTTCTTTTGCCCCCAGAGTCACATCTGTATGGTGTCTTGGCAAGGGTCTCCATCACATTACCTCTACCTGGCTATCCATGATCTTACATATCACAGCCAGCTCTTTTATTCTGAAAGCGAGAGAGAGAGTGAAGTAATGTTACTGGCTTTCTGGCCTGTCGTCTTGTTTTACATTTTGGCAGACTGCGCCATGACGCATGGCCTTGCATCTCATTACAGCAGGAGTCTGGGGCTCGTCTCTCTAATCAGCGGCCCTGCTTATGTCTTTGGTGTCGAACCTGGGGAGAGCAGCGCCGGTCCATGTTTTCAATAAAATCCCTTCGATGGGAGCTTTTCCTCGGCTGAATCAAAGACTCCAAAGTGTGCCACAGGGCATGAACTGAAGCTTAAAAGTATAGTTCATCCAAAAATGAAAGTTCTCGCATTGTTTACTCACCCTCATGTTTTGTCAGACCCGTTTTACTTTATTGCTTTTGTAGAACACAAAAAGAGATATTTAGCAGAGTGTCCAAGCTGCACTTTTCCATACAATGAAAGTGGATGGGGATCAAGAGCTGTTGAGCTCCAAAAGAAGACATCATAAACGCAGTAAAAGTGATTTATTTAGATTGTTATTCAATGAAAATGTTGCTTGAGGTCCCCATTCACTTCCATTGTATGGAAAAGAGCAGCTTGTGCATTTTACTGTAAAAATGGCAATTTAAATGAATTGATTGTTAAAGCAGTGTAGCAGAGGTTTAGTTGTTTTGAACAACTCATCTCTTTTTTTCCCACTTTCTTGAGACAGTTTGGACATTTTGTCTGTCTGCCAGCTCATCTAGGGTGATTTAATAATTCATTAGTTTTTTTTCTTTTTTCTTTTTGCAGCATTGTTTTTCTTTATTTGTGATGGATATATGCAGTGAAAATAACAGGGGAAGTAAACAGTGCACATTGACGGTTATGTGACTTGAAATATTTCCATAAACATGAGTGCAGAGATTTATAGTCAGTCAGTTTTCATAGAGCTCTAATTTATAGTAAAACCCTGCATAGATATTATCTGTCTATTATTTACACTTTTAATTAAAATTTACTGCATTTTAAGCATCTGTAGGGTGGGCTTGAGTGCATTTGGATGCCAGTGATGACCATATTGCCCGTTACACAAATGAGGTTGCCGTTTGTTAAATCTATTTCAGCAAATTAGCTGGAAACGGACAACCGTAAACAGCTGTTGCTGTTGGACTCGGGCGTCTGTGTGTCCCTCCTGCTTGTGTGTTTGCGCGAATGTGTGTGAAGGAGAGGAAGAGGGGGAGAGGAGACTCATTGTGTTGTACTGACCCGGTTTTGTCCCACAGGCTTAACCCCTGCTCCTCTCTAGATTAATTTTGCATGTGTTTGTGCTTTATGGTGAGGCGTGGGCTGAGGGGATTTACCCTTTTTGACACCTCTTCAAATGCAGTGTGGGGATTGTCTTCACATTGTGCTTGCAGGATTGTCTGTCGCCTTCTGATTATGATGGGAAGGAGGGGGGAGGGGGGGATGATGGTCCAGGTGGCCGTGGCAGGGTCAGTCAATCCAAGGCATCTCTCTCACCGTCTCTCCATCCATCTCTCTGGACGTTGGTTTTACAGCGATTGATTCAAACACCCGGCATCTGTGATATGAGCTGTTACAGGAAGCCTGGTTGCAACAGTTATTGTTACTACTGTAGAATTCTATTTTAAATTATTATAAAAACAACAATAATAATAATAATAATAATAATAATAATTAACAACAACAACAACAATAATAATAATAACATTCTACTTTAAAAAAACAGTATCAAAACTGTAGTGTTTTTAAATCATATAATGTATTTATATTAGACAGAGTAAATAATTATTACATATATTACATTATTACATTAATGATAATTACATATTAATATTATTATTAGTAGTAGTAGTAATAACAACAACATGTATTTTGTCAAATATAAATAAATAAATGTAATTTTTAATTTTGTCATTTATATTAGACAAAACAATTCTCATCATCATCAATAATTATAGTAACAATTGTATGTATTTTGTACAATTTTTTAAAATAAAATATATATTTATATTAGACACCATATAATATTTGTTGAAATCAATGATTATATATATTGTGTTGTATTTTAAATAAACAAATTAATAAACATCAATATGATACTTGTTGATAGCCTTAATATTACTGTCAGTTGTAATAATGAATTGTTGTAATTTCAATAAATACATATTTTTGAGTTATTTATTTATTTTTAGACACTGTTCAATACTTGTTAATAATGTTTTTATTATTAATGTTATCATTATTAATGCTGCTGCTGCTGATATGTATTGCTGTATTTTAAATAAATAAATTCAATAGTTATTTTATAAAAAAAAATTTATTAGACAATGCAGTACTCGCTGAGATTATAAATAGTATTATCAATAATAATAATAATGATAGTTACATAATGTTGAATATTTCTTTATATTAAATCGTATGATACTTGTTGATATTATTATTTTCAGCATTACTATTATCAATAATAATAATATGTATTGTGTTGTATTTGTAGCAAAATGCATAAATAAATACAAACTTATTTTCGTCCACATCATAACACACAAATGTACCCTTACATTTCACCCAGATCTGTGTTCATCTCACAGCTGTACTGACTCTTAATCTCTGAGCTTGATTAACCCATCGGCTCTGCGTGGCTCTGCCTGCAGCCAGCCGGCCCACTGGGGCTCAGACTGATTTAGCCACATTGATGGCACTGTGCCCAGCTTCTGCTTAAGAAAGACCCCCTTAGCTTGTTGTACTGCTGAGAGTTTGCTTAAACACATATGAATGGGGCACCACAGTTGATGTTTCATAGCACGTGCAGTACAGGAAGAATGAGTCATACCCTGTTCAGGACATAACCACCAACATTTCAAAATTTCACAAATGTTTACTTGCCCTGAGGGTACTCTACGGGTGAGAGATGAGAGCACGCCTGGTCCCGACCCATGAGACACAACCGGAATGAGAACACGGCGTAGAACTGAAAGAAAACTTCCCTTATGTTCCCCCTTTGGACTGGTAACCCCTTGTTCCTTTACCTCACCAGTCACTGCTTGATATTTTCAGCAGGGTGTTTCTTCTCTGCTGGGCTGATGAAGATTTTGCACATTCTAGATTTATGCAGTGCTTAGTGTTTCCTGCCCTCACCCCAGCCACACTCCTCCGTGTTGCTGCATATCAAACAGGCTGGAGATATTTATATCGTGGTCTCTGAGCCTGAAGCGGAAGAGAGCAGCTTTGACTCCCCAAAGGCCAGTGGAACCAAGAATCAAGAGCCACTTCTGGAAACTAATTTTTATGTATGTTTATAGCTTTTTTTAAATTACTAAAACAAAAAGTGCACCAAACTGGAATTATAAGAGTAATGAGGATTAGAACCTTTTTTTGATTGGCTAGTTCGTTGGATTGGCTTAAAAAGCAGCAGTCTGGACTACAACAGTAATGGCTTCTACAAATGTTAATAAAGAAAATTCTACTTTCTTTTTTCCTTTTTATTTTTTATTGCAGTACCCAGATGCACAATAGTTTGACATATTGAATGGACTACATCAATCCCTGACAGCCTCCTTTATGCTTACGTCATCTTGTAACTCATCCTACATTATAATTTGTTATGCAGTTAAAGGGATAGTTCACCCAAAAATGAGAATTCTCTCATTAATTACTCACCTTCATGTCATTCCAAACCCGTGAGACCTTTGTTCATCTTCGGAACACAAATTAAGATATTTTTGATGAAATCCGAGAGTTTTCTGACCCTGCGTAGACTGCAATGCTACTGACACGTTCAAGGCCCAGAAAGGTAGTAAGGACATTGTTAAAATAGTCCATGTGACATCAGTGGTTCAACCATAATGTTATGAAGCTATGCGAAAATTTTGTATGTGCAGTGAAAACAAAAATAATGACTTTATTCAACAATTTCTTCTCTTCCTTGTCAGTCTTCGACGCGCGTTCACAACAGTATGCCGGTATGCTGAAATGGGTGCCGGCAAGAACTTGTTGAATAAAGTCTTTATTTTTGTTTTCTTTGCACCCAAAAAGTATTTTCGTACCTTCATAACATTACGGTTGAACCACTGATGTCACATGGACTGTTTTAATGATGTCCTTACTACCTTTCTGGGCCTTGAATGTGGTGGTTGCAATGCTGTCTATGCAGGGTCAGAAACTTATGGGTTTGGAATGACATGAGGATGAGTAATTAATGACAGAATTTTCATTTTTGGGTGAACTATCCCATTAATATTTCTGTATACTCATTGTACGTAACATTACCATGAAATTAACACCATATACATATATGGTCTAAAACCAAAGAAGCACATCTAAATGTACCCTAGCACATTACTTTAGGTGAATAGTATGCACATCGGTGTGTAAGAGCCCTTGACTGACGGCATCTTAAAAACATCAGTACTGGCCCTGTGAGGAGCAGCACCTAAGCTGAGAGAGCAGTTCATCTGAAGGTCATGATGGCCTTATTTTCTTTTAATTGAGTTAAGATGGCCAAATAAATGGTCTGCAGACTAGCACAATCATACCCTCACTCAGCGTCTACACACACAACGGCCACTCACACGCCACTTACTCGCTTTCACTGTTCTGACATGTCGAACGAGCAACAGTCAAACACACGTGTTTCTCTTGTGTTTTAAACACATACTTATAGCCTTCGTCTTTTTTTATGCCCGACGTGCTCTTCTTTGAAGTTCGGTGAATCTTCGTGGTGGTTTACCTCACATCTTTGCTGGCTTTTTACCGGGATTCTCTCGCTGGTGTTAATGTACGGTCTGTGTTCACCGCTAATGTCTTTAACGGACAGAGAGCAATCCAGCAGCGGTATGACTCTAATAAGCTAATAGCACAGTCTCTTGACAGGTCCATGAGAGTTCATACATTAAATGGATAAATGCTGCCTTTTCTTCCCAATGTGCATTTCTTTCCCACACCACATAGACTCACTCAGGAACAGTGCTGGGGGACGTTACTTTCAAAAGAAACGTTGTAATATTGTGGTATTCGTTATAAAAGGTAAAAATTTTATTATTTTAAGTTACTTTGATTTAGGTCTTACTTTTATTTATATATATAGTTTGACTATTTTTTACAATATTTTTATATAAAAATAATATTAATTTTCTTTATTTTATATATATATATATATATATATATATATATATATTAAGTTAAAAATCTATTTCATCGTCGGGAATTGAAAGGTTTTCAATGGAATTTGTCAAAATTTTATAAAGTAACCCTTGTTACTTATTTTATAAAGGTGATATTGTGTAAATTTAACAAATTACACAAAAAAATGTTAACTTCATTACCCCCAACACTGCTCAGGAATGATGGAATAACTTGCACGCTTGTCAAAGTGTCCACCCGACATTAAACACACGCTTGTTTTTTCTTTCCTTTCTTCCTTTGTGTTTTTGTTTCTCTGCAGGTATATCCTAAAGGACGCTCTTTCTGCCGGTTATCATTTCCGCCTTTCCCTTTATTATCAATTATTATTATTTCTGCCCTCTTTTTTAAGCATGCACAACCAATCCATCACTCCTCCCCTTTCATCCTCCGTTCCTCCCTTCATTTCCTTCATTAATTTACCATCAATATGTGTGAGAGTGAAGAAGAAAGGAGTGGAGGAGTGGAGAAAGGAGAGGCCGGGAGAGAGGAGGGCCGCAGCCCAGCGCAACACCCCCTGCCACTGGTGTGCATAGTACAAAAATGTGGATCAGAAAGCAACTAATGACCGCCTTGTAACAAACACTTACCTACAGTACCAGCTGGCTTGTTTTTTTTGCGCCTTTTGGACTTTTTGGAGTTAAAAAATGCCCTCAGAAAGAGGAGTATTGCACAATACCGAATTCAGGGCTGTGCCACAATGTAGGTGGCAAAAAGTTGTGATTTTACTGTGTTCAAACATAGCTTGCACATAGCACAAACCGATCAGTGTTCATTAGTAAATGAGTTGGTCTGATAGAAATAAAAGCACAAAAAGCCAAATATGTGTGTCCATTAGCTCCCTTGATCTAGTAACATTTATCTATAGCGGAGCTTCAACTGGTGCCATGGATGCTGAGCACCCACTGCCAGCTATATGGATATGTTCTGCAATATACAGCAATATTATTTAAAAAAAAAAAAGAAGAAAAAAAAAAGAAAGAAAATTTAGATTAGTAAAGAAAAGTCATGAAAAATACTGGTTCCATTATTACATTTTTTTTAATATATTCTTGTTATCCAGTGTCTAAAGCTTACATCTAACACAGTGTCCTAACCAGATGCAACACCATACAGTGACAAGGTATTTCTCCATTTTAATCAGTTTTTGTCCTTACCAATTTTTCTGCTTTAGTATTTATGTTATTCTCTCTGTCTATTAGGGCCTGTGAGCTTTCAAAAAATTAAATTTGTTTTTAAATGTGTTCTCATATGCTCACAAAGGCTGCATTTATTTGATCAAGAAATGCAATATGAAAAATGATTAAAATGTAAATTAACAATTTTCTTTTTAAATATATTTACATTTTTTCCCCTATTATGGCAAAACTGATTTTTCAGCAGTCATTACTCCAGTCTACAGTGTCACATGATCCCCAAACATTTGAACAGCAGTGTTACTTTGCTTATTTTACAGTACTATAATTTTCTTTGTTATTTAATTCATTGTAATTCTGCTTCCTTACATTCAAATTCAAAACTGCAATTTTTGTATTCGGTGTGGACAGACAAATTGTTCGTCACTGGTTAGGACAGTGTTTTCCAAGGTTTCTCACTTTCACCCACATACCAAAAAGCCACAATCCACCACTGGTTATTGCTTAGACTTTGCAGTTCGTAACACAAATTTCCAGTATTGCTGCTCAAGATGTTGTAAAAATATTAGTTGAAATAATAGTAAAAATAACCCCTGGCCATGTTTGCTCTGTGCTGTGATGTTACTAATGCCATGTGTATGACTGGTGGAGTTTTGTCTATATTCGGCGTGCGTCTAGAAAAGACAAATAAAATATTGAAATATTTATGCTCAGAAAGGTTTCTTCTTTCTGCTTTTGTGCCCCAGCTATCCATTTATCTCGGCATGTTTGGAGTGTGCAAGTTGTTTTGTACATACACTATCAGCTTGTTGGAACGCCACCTGCGATGCTGGAATAGATTTTGGATGAAACTTGTGTCTAACAGACCTCACTGGCTTCATGTGTGCAACCGTGTGTAAGATACACAACAGTAGGACTGAAAAATCGAATGTGTTTGTGTGTGTGTGTGTACTGCATTTTTAATGAATGAGTCTCGCCATGTTTGAACTTTGTAATCATCTGCAGGATATTGGCAGGCTGTTGTAACATTGTGCTGTACCTAAATTGTACCAAGTGTGGTGGAGAAAGAACAAAATCAACAAATGCTCCTAGACATTCCTTATAAGTTAGCATCACCATTTACATGGATGAACAGAAGCTGTGTTACATACCTAAAGTATAGTTAGGCCTCCTTTTTTACCCAGCAATAAAGGGAAAGTTCACCCAAAAATTAATATTTTGCCATTATTTACTCACCCTTATGTTGTTCTAAACCTGTATGACATACTGTCTTCTGTGAAACCCAAAAGAAGATATTTTGAAAATTGTTGCAAATTTTTTGGTCCACACAGTGAAAGACAATGGGGTTCAATGTTATTTTTGACCCCACTTGGCGTCAAGAAATATTTTTTATTATTGTCAATGTTGAAAACATTAGTGCTGCATGATACCTTTTTTCATGATTCTTTGATGAATAGAAAGTTCAAAAGAAAAGCATTTGTTTCAAACAGTAACATTATAAATGACTTTTAATGTCACTTTTGATCAGTTGATCTTTTACATACTTGCTATTAGTATATACAGTATAAGTATATAAAAAGTAAATCCTATTGACCCCAAACTTTGCTGCTCTTACAGTAATATGAATTTATTTGAATTTAAATTCATTGTAATTCTACGTCCATACATTTGAATTCGAAATCGCAATTTCTGCAGTTGCAAATTGTTGGTTGGTTGTTGTCACACCAAAAACGTGGACAAAATCAGTTAAAACATTCTTGAAAATATCTCTTTTCATGTTCTGCAGAAGAAAGAAATACATACAGGTTTGAAACTATATGAGAGTGAGAAAGTGACGACAGATTTTTCAATTTTGGATGAACGACTCCTTCAATGCCGGGAGTAAATGACAGACCAGAAGTGTACAGACTATAGCCCAACTGTGAATGTGAACTTTTGTTCACAAAATTGTACATGAGCGGGAAGCAGAAATGAGCAGCATGTGATTGTGGATTGCTGTGAGGATGGATCTCCTCCAGCTGCTCAGTTCCTCTTGTCAGCCCTCGTCTCACCAGCCCGTGCCCCGGCCAGCTTCATTCGCGACCGCGGTGTTCAGAAGCTGCCATTTGTTTAGATAAGCCTTTGATACTGAATTTTATACTTCTTGGCTTCACATGGCGGTGAAATCCACTTTTTAACTCTTTCACGCCGCACCGCTGTGCTTTGTAATCAGCTGCGACGATTATACGATTGAAAATATGCTCTGATCGCTCACCGTGTTTATTTTGGACCGCAATACTTGGCCAAAAACAATACCAGTCAAAACAAAGCAGGGGTTATGTGGACTCGCAGTAATTTGCGCTGTCTGTGAAGAGGTTTTTGCCTCCCTTTGAAGTGTCCAGTGCCCAAATTACAGTGCTGCCATAATGAAGTATTACCATGCAATTACCCAGCGGTGCACTGCACACAGCAGCCGAGCGGAGAAAGTGCTGAGAATAGTGTGTGTATGTGTGTGTTGCAGTGCCACGCTGTGAACAGGACCGCTTGGCTCTACAGTGGGCGGCCCTCACCTGAGGTGGCCGGGCCTAATGAATTATGGAGCACTGGCAGCTTCATCAATACTGCAATGACAGCGCAAAATATGCAGCTTATTGGCACCAGCCGATGTGTTAACAGCCAATGTATTTTTAATTAACTCTGAGCCTTCCTGCTTCATTTGACGGCTACCGTAAACATGACGTTGGTTGGTGACAGCTATTTCTGGTGCGCAGGTAGCACAAAGGCTTTAAAATTTTCACAAACCGAGACGCCCGCCTTGTCTTTGCGCTTAGACCCTTGGGCTGCTTTCTCCTTGTCTTAAAGAAGAAAAAAGTCGGGTCAACACAACATTACGTGCCAGCCATTCAGAGATGGTTTTTAATTTGTTGCCGCTCGCTTCAAGTTTGGGGAGTAGTATTATTCAGGCTTCCATAGAAACCAAAGTTACACATCATTGGCAGTTGAGTCCGTGAAGAAAGAGGAGGTCGACTCCTCCCTGTTACAGATGCCTTGATTAAAACCAACACGAAAGAGAGCGGTAGAGAAAAAGAGAGAGTGATGAGACAAACCACATGCTTAGTGACTCATACACACCAGGCCGGCAGCAGATGCACGCTCCGCGATCTCTAATCAAATCTCGCTTTAGTACATAGTGGAAGCATTCGGAGACACAAATTTACTCTTTATGTCAGTAACGGAAGTTTTTCTGAAGCCGAATCTCCTCGTTCGCACTTACCTCAGCGCTCCAAACCGGTCGCAGGCTCCTGCTCTCGGAGGCTCGGGGTCAGTCGCGGCTGAAATGAGAACCAGGGACGGGCACGGGGTCAGCAGCTGATGGAGGATATGGCAATCATTTATAAAAATATGCTTTCCCAAGCCCACAAAAACAAAAGCCCCAAACTCAACAGCTGGGAAGGGTTGGGAGTAGCCCCAAGGCTGGCAAGTTCCCTTCCAGATGGAGAGGTTAGGCCGAGGCTAGCCAGGCAGCTTCACTTAAACTTCCGATTCCCATTAGGCACAGAGAAGATTGCAGGGGAAGGGAAGAGGAAGAAAAGCAATGAGCATGACTGCTCTGTTTTTTCGCCCCACTTAATCAAATAAAGCAGGAAGCTTCCGAGACGGAAGAATTGTGTTTATTGATACTTATGCATACTCACAGTTTGTTTGTTTTCGAAATCCTCTCTCTTGCTGTGTGATATTGGTGTTTGTGGTTAGCCATTCCTCTCTCTCTTTTTTTTTTTTTTTTTTGGTGTAAATCTTTTTCTGGGAGAGTTCCATTTTTGCTCATTATTATTAATAGTACATTCTAAAAAATTTAACCATTGGGAAATTTCACAAAAGCCATTCAGCTTCAAGTTAATAGCCGGGCCACGTCAAATAACGAATGAAACAGGTCTTAAATAAGAATTGATGACCTTCTCTCGGTCTTCTGTAGATCTGACACCCCACGCAGCACAGAAGTAACAGGGTCCTGGTGTGGATATTAAGTTACCACTGGCTCGACTCTTTTGAAAAGTGTCTTAAAGGAGCTCCAGAACCCTATGAAGACAGCCCCTTAATAAGAGTAATGTACACACCAAAGCCTCGGGAATAAATTCACGGCACATAATGCGTATCTTGTGTGAGCCGGTGTCAGGAGCTAGTGGCTACAGAAAGACACGAGGGGAAGTTGACACGGGGTCCACGCAACCTGGCAACCTTTTGAAAGACTACATGTGATATTCATTGAGAAAGACTCTGAGCGTTTACCGCTAGAAGGCCGGCTGCTGATGTATTAAGCTCTATGAGGTCTGATGGGAATTAATCAATGAAACGGCAGAGGCCTGAGCCAAGTTTGTACCGCTCTTTCAAGTCCCCCAGCAAATGTCATATTAATTTTTTTATAGAAATATGGAAAAATTCAGTTTAAAGCCTGTCTGAAAAAGTAATAAGTGTGTTTTGTTTAGAAATGAAACAGCTCTTCAGGTCATTTTTTTTAAATGCACACTTTCTGTATGAAGGCAGTGGCTTAGTTATTATTATGAAATGTGGGTTTGATTTTAATGCACATGTGTAAAAGCAATTGAAATCAGATCCGATCTCACTGAAGACATTACCATCACCTCGACTGGCCGTTTCTGGATATGATCCCATATATATTAATGATCTGAAGCCTCACAAGTGAGTGATAACTGTGCAGGTTGCCATTACACATTATGCAAAGATATTTTGAGATTTATTTTGTGTTGCTTTTTGGCTCATTCTGGCTGTGTATGTTTCTCCTGAGCATGTAAGGTAATCCAGAACAACCATCGACCCCTTCGGCCTCTAAACACACCAGCAGAGCTGAGGGGTCATGACCTTAGGGCCTGGTGAGGTCAGGGTGACGGACAGCAGGGGCAGCCATCACAGGCCCATTACTGCAGGAAATTGGAAACACTGACCCAGCTCAGACACGGGCAGCATGCGCTCTGACGCCATTTGTAGTGCCTAATTGTGCCATAATTAAGATGAACTGAGAGGGGGGATGGGAGTGGTGCTGGAAGGAGAAGCAGACAGGAAAGAAGAAAGCTATCATCACATTTCACATGCACGCGTTCGCTCAGTGTTAGCCTGAATGGACGTGACTATAAGGGTGTGTAGTTTTATTTTAATTTTTGGCTGCGTATTTAAAGATTAACCCCCGGTTTCACAGACAAGACTTAAGCCTAGTCCTAGACTAAAATGTCTTAGCTGTTTCAGCTGAAATATATATATATATATAATTTATTTATTTATTTTTTTTTTTTTGACAATTTTGTTCGTGAATTTTGAGATTGAGGGCATGTCACGCAACCACATTTGTCCAATTTTTTCTACTTTCTATGATTTGACATAATTTTGAATTACTGCGTTTGATTGGATGTGTTGCCTTTTCTTCCATTTTAAAGTTAGGAAGCATATTTATTTGTCATGATAATGATTATTTGTATTCATCTTTGGGTTGTGACCCACCAATTGAGAACCGCTGATTTAAAGGACAATTTTAGACATGTATTACATGAACAAAAGGGGAAAAATCACAGAGTTTAGCTGTGTGGTTTGCAATTTTGCCATCAACTTATATTACATAAAACAGGCCTGCAACCGCAGCATAGTGATCCTGTGTAACACAAGACCATGAGTTCTGGGGCCACCGATCTTTCCCCATTTGCATGTTTGAAACGACAGGGCCTCACCTTTTAATGAAAGAAAGCAGCTCCCCTCCATGTTCATTTCAGCCATATTGAATTAGAATTAAGAGCTCTGCGCTTTCTCAGTCAAACTCCTATTCTCACAAATTTCACCACTTAAAACCTGCCCTCTCACGCTCGGCTCAAACCAAACGTCTGATCAAAGTCTGATGAAATCGGATGATCGTTTAAACGTGGCTTGGAGCGGTCAGATATGCTGTTTTGTTTATGTGTGTTTGTGTGTCAGACAGAAATGAAGGGCAACCATTGGCCTCCTTGTAAACAGACACCTACTGGCAGCTGGGCACTTGGCAACCAGACAGACTTGCGTGTAGAGAAAGACACTGGCCCCACCGTCTAACTGTCTCCACCCACCCACACACCAGTGGTGGAGGTAACGAATTACAACTACTCACGTTACTGTAATTGAGTAGTTTTTTCAGGTACTTGTACTTTTTTAAGTATATTTTTAAAGCTGTACTTTTACTTGTACTTAAGTACAAATTAAGCAAAATAATCTACTTCGTTACTTTTAAATCATAGTTAATTACTGAGTACCCCCACAATTTGAATTGATATTCAAACCTTTGACTGCACTTCAGTAGCCAATAAAGATATCCGAACGTAAACGGACCAATAAAAGCCCTGATATCTGAACCGGAAAAAGCCGCCGCTGCAGTAGCAGCTTTTGAAGAGCTGATCGGACAGTGAGGGAGCTCAGCGTTATTTATGGACTCAAAGTTTGGAGAAACAAACTACATGGTAGTGTTATCGTAAATTTCTATATTTTGATACCGATAATAAATATTTGAAATATTTCACACGGTTCCATTACTCATTTTCCACAGTAACTCCCGTATATACACCGATACAAGCTGTGTCTCGCTCTCTCCTCTCAGACAGTGAGTTTGACACGCATCGCCTCCTATAGCCGCCTTTCCACTATCTCCGACGAACGACAAGCGACAGACCGGAAGTCATTCATTTCCAATGGAGAGTAGTGCGGGAACTGCTGGAGTTCCGATCATATGCGTATGCGGAAAATCGGATCCGATTTGAGCTGGGGATGCGTTCAAATATTTGAACTTCTGCGGCTAGACAGTACGCGACCGCTTGACCGGATGTGATGTATTCTATTAAAAACTATGAGCGTAAGGTTAGAATTACCGATATTTTGTTAACTTTAACATTATTCTTTAAACACTATTTCTATAGTGAATAATTATGGCAGAAATAATAATTTTATAATTATTAAATCATTATTACGTTGATTAGCCCCATAAAACCTACTGTGTTTTTATTTTGGGGGTCATTTGTTTTGTGACGATACATTCATACATTAATTATATTCATTCAAATCATTAATTTTTACTATGGTGAATATGCCGAGGTAACGGTTGCTGCACGACCAGTTTGAAAGTACTATGCGACTGCTACTAGGAGGAGGAATGCGACAGTCGTGTCCGAATGTCGTGTGCAGTGGAAAGGAGGCTTATCAGTTATAGAGTCTGAATGTCCGCGCGGGATTGCAGGTATTCCGCATAATTTTAATCATTCGTGCACAAATGTGGTGAGTGCTTTATTGTAACATGAGAACACAGTCATGTAATCACAGAAAACTGGATGCGAGCTTTCAAATAGGCCTAACTTATACAAATGTGCTGCCTGTCCTCTCACTCCGATATTGCTTGTGCGCAATCGCGATCTCTCCATGCTTTTAAAGAAGAAATTATTTCTCTTTGCTCTTGAATTAAACTTTGTCGAAAGTTATCAACCATTCAGAATAGATCCACGCCTGACCGATGAAAATCCTACTGGAAATTTTATTGGCTGCAAGTGAAATGCACCAGAAAGTCTTTCAACAATCAAAGATGGAACTTTAATTTCTTTACAATGTAAGTTTATGCTAGAAATGTTTTGGAATGGGATGTTTGTCTGATTTGTACATATAAATATCCTAGTCTGCCTAACTGCATCACTACCATTACAGGTCAAAACCATCTGATGTTCCATTTATCTAAATAAATAGGCCTAAAATATATGGCTCTTAAATCACTGCTTATAAAAATTCAGTGTTGTCATATTTGGAACACCTCAACTGAATTGAGGTCATTTGTTTTATAATTTTATTACTGACTCTGTAGTTGTCATTTTTTTGTAAATTTAATTCAGTTTGAAATCAAATTTGAAATCATGCTTCCTTGTGCTGTAAGCTTTTGCAACAAAGTTACCCTATTTTAAAGACACAAATACACAGAATGAGCAGATGTTTAAGATTGAGATTTTTGTAATGGTAATTGATCAATATTTATATGTATGTACATAAAGGCCTATATTAAAATCTGTTCATCATACAAAGCGAATGTGTCTTTTTAGAAGACTTGGATTAAACCAGTTTCAAAGCTTGAAATAATAAGCTTGAAATAAAGATTTCCTTGAAAAAATGGATGGACAAAAAAAAAAAAAAATTAAATATTAAAATATTTATATGGCAGTATACAGTATGTGGTAGTTTTGCCAATGGTATTGGAAATGATTAGTCGTCATGAAATCAAAATAACCCTACTTACTATTTTAGTGCACATTACTAGTCTTGTGGTGAACAATTAAACCGTGCAAGTCAATACACTGGAAAACAAAATTGTCTGCCGTCGTAATCTTTAATCAAAAACTGAAAATTTTGCTTCCGCTCTGGAATGGCGTCTCGCTCTGGTAACGTCAGTTTGATGGCTTGGGGAGAATCCTCTTGTTAAGTATGACGCAAGGATTACTGTTTCGGGGTCCAAGCCTCTACTTATTTCACTTGAGAATACTATCTCAACAGCCATTTATGAGCACTATTTAATTAATATTACATATTTAAGCTAAGCATTTAACAAATTGCTGTGCACACTACAGTCTCTGTGCTCACAGTGTCCCAGACACTAATATTTTAGCTGAATCACTGTCAGGCCATCTGGGATTTCAGTATGGAGATAAAGGTTAGGGTTATAATGTTTCAGTAGTACATGACATCGTGGGTGTATATTAGCACAGTTTGTTGTTGTTTTTGGGGGCGTCTGGCAGAGCGTTAGGACCCAGAAGCGGTGAGGCGTAATGTCAGATGTAACAAGCAGATATTCTTAACCACTCCTATCTAGGGTTGTAACGATATACCGGTATGACGATATACCACGATATAAACACGTACGATTATCATACCGTGTACATTTGCTTATCTACGGTATTGGGAGAAAATAAAAGACACAGCATCTCACCTGCGCCTAGGCAACAACTTTCCACTTAACTGTTCTCTTGCTCCACCCACACGTACAGCGGAGACAACATTAGAGACAGAGGCCGTTATCTCTAATCTCTATCCCAAAATTGGCAGTATGGGAATACTTTGGATATAGAAAAGACGAACGCTTATTTGTCCTCGAGGATAGACACAGTTCGTAAAAACTGGTCGCAAAGTGGCTGCAAAAAGAGGAAACACATCGAACATGTTTACCTATATTTCAGAACACCATCCCTCCGTGCAGATACAGTTATGTTCCATTTGTAACTTAAGGTTAAAGCCTTATGATTTCCGTGATGCGGAGTGAATCCCAGAATCCAGTCATGACAATGAATTTACAATGCGGATGTCACATAAAACATGTGATTTGATGGATAAATCAAAACAGAGCTGTCAAATCACGACATGGTCTAGTGTCTGTGATTATTAAAGCACAAAAACACTGCTATATAAAAATATAATCTGTTTGTTTTGCGTGTCTCTCTATGAATGAGCGGCATTGTGTCGTGTACAACATACTCAAGTATATGCGGCAGCGCCGCTCATAGTGTTTAACAGCGCCTGCTGTCTCACTATCTGAGGGCGTCAACACAAACACTGAGAGAACAATTAATAATCCTTTCATCATTTTATTTGAGAAAACCACTGTCACACTGACACTCAAAGCTCTTCACTACAACCTGTCAAAATAAAAGTCAGCTTTTAACTCTTTTAACTTTTTAAAATCTCTGTTGTGCAGCCCTTTGTGAAAACAAAAGGATAAAGGTTATTTTCATTTGATTACATTTTAAAACCATTAAATTGTTAAAGTTTTATGCATTAATTTCATTACCACCATTTTTGATAGTATATTTGTATTATATCATAAAATACAGAATCCAGAAAAATTAAGTCAAACCAGAATTTATGAATTATGAATTATTAATGATGAATGTAAGTTGTTAAAATAATATATAATCAGTGAGGAAATTTACTTGATTGTTTTTGATTAATGAAATTTGAATAAACATATGCTTCCAAACATTTGTTCAACCAAAAAAAAACCCTGTTTTGATATTAATACCGTATACCGTGATACTATGAAACCGTGATATTTTCTGAGTCGATTATCATACCGTGAAAATCTCATACCGTTACAACCCTACTCCTATCCAACCGTGCATCTGCTATGAGCAAGAGGTGGAGTATTCAATATCCAATATTCCATTTCAGTCAATAAGATAAAAGTGGGTTTTGTTCAAAGTAGCTATTATCCACATAGATCTTTGATATGAATGAATATTTTTTTTCATTAAATATCACCGGCTAAAAAGTAACTAGTAACGAGTTGTTTTTGAGAGGAGTACTTTGTACTTTTACTTAAGTACTTTTGGCACCAGTACTTTTACTTGTAATTGAGTATTATTTCAGCAGTGTAACAGAACTTGTACTTGAGTACAAATTTTCAGTACTCTTTCCACCACTGCCACACACACACGCTCGCTGTGCTACCCCTTCCTGTGGCTCGGCCGTGACTTGTCCCGACTCCCACAGTGACAGACAGCGGTGTGTTTACTGGCTTTCCGGAAACCTCGACAGGAAGAGCATATCTCTCCACTTCCAAATTTTTATTTTTAAATCAACACTTTGTTTCGTTTATTTGTACCCAACAACAAGTCAGCGTGATTTATTTTGCTGTAATCTAAAGCGAGCGTCTCCATTTCCTAAAATAAAGCGCTGGAAATGCCTGGAAGAATGTAAACTGAAAGCAGGAGAAATTATACAAATACAGATAGCAGCGAGCTCTTAGACAAAATGTTTTCCCTGAAGTGCGCTGGGGAGCCTCTCAAGGCTTGCCAGGAAAACACTCAAACTTATCTTTCTTCCTCTAAGCTCTTGTTGGAGACCTCCTCCTGGAGTGAGAGCTTATGTACTTGTTTTAACAGCTAAACATGCTTTTATCTAACACATCAGCTTTTATCCTTGCAACGAGGATGACACGTATAATATAATTATATGATGTATTTAATTATTTATTAATTTGAATTAAATTATGCCGGCTTAGACAAGTTTCATTTTATTTTATACTTATGTATTCTTTTTTTATGATTTATGTCATTATTTTTAAATATTCTATATAGTATGTTATGTATTTATTTTAATACTTATTTTTATTTTAAAATACATTATATAGTTTTTATGTATTTATTTATAGTATTTTTGTTCATTTTTATACATATCATTAGTTATTTATTATTTATTATTTTAAAATACATAGTATTTTACACTTATTAATAATTGTTTTGTTTTTATACTTTTTTTAGGGTTTTAAATTTATTTATTTTATTATAAATAAATTATTTTGTGTTTATTATTTAAAATATTATTTGCATATTTTATTTTTTTATATTAGTGTTTTTTTATTTTGTTAAAATACTTTATAGGATTTTATGTAGTTAGTATTTCTGTAAGAACTGGAGTTAGACAGTTTTGTTTACTTGTAGCCAGTGTGCACATTTGAGGAAGCGCGGCAGCTGCTTGTTTGTGGTATAAATCAGCATCGCTCTGTCTCGTCTCTTCTCTAATTATTCATTGAGAGAACTGTTAATATCCTGCATGTGGTTTTTCCCTTCTCCGCTCTCGCTGTCCTACTCTCTGATCATCACTCCTAAACAAGCTTCGCTTTATCATCACTGCCAACACTTCTCTAATGAAGGCCTGTATGCAATCACCAAAACACACCAGAGGCTCACAAATTACAGCCCGTTTGTTCCCGCAGCCTAATGCCGGGCCGTCCCCCACCCCCCACCCTTTAGACTTTTCAATCCGGCTAAAATTAGGGCCCCTGGCCTACCAGCAGCCCATGATTACCATGTTGTTTCTCCATTTCCATGATGGATTTCGGTGTAGGTTTAGTGTTAAAATGAGGGTTGGATCTTCAGCGGAACATCAGGATCTCGGCGTGGCTTTGAAGGAGGAGAGGACAATTATTAAATCCGCATGGCCAGCTCTCTTCCAAGGTTGCGTTCCTTCATACTGCAACCCCCTCTAATACCCTAACATCCACTTAACCTAAAACGCCTCGCTGTCTCCTCCAACTGTCCACCCTGTCTGACCAGAGGGAGACACATGTTTACTTCAGCAACTTGTGTTAAATGTCACGCACATTGAGGCGATCTCTGTCTGTCTGTGTCTCTCTCACACACACACACACACACACACTAAGGGCATAAGTGGCTGTCTCTTATCACCAAGTATGTGAAAAATGTGTAATGCGGGCAGAGCTGAATTTGAATAAAGTTAGGAAGTTTACAGAGGAGGTAAAGTTTGATGAACAGGCCTGGCAAAGTGGCACAATGACTAAATTGGTTGTTTCGCTCCAGGCACGCAAAGAGGGACTCTTTTTTTGGGGGGGGGGCATTCCGAAGGGCTTTTAATGTGAGAGTTTAGCACATGACTGATTTAATCATAATAACATGTGGTCTGTTCTGTTTCAGTTGATTAACTTAATTGTTATTTCACAAGGGTTTTTAAAGGCTTTTTAATGGATGTCATTCTAAGAGGATGTGAGCAAAGACTTAAAACTTGTCTGATTGAACTGTAATATATCTAATGAAAGTAAATGACTAAGACATATTTTCCTTTATATGTATGTAGAAAATTGTAATAAAATATGAAAAGAACTTAAGAGTTAAACTGTGTCAGAACAAATTCATCTTGATAATATCAGATAACTTTGATAGAAAGTTATGTAACAAAACATGGTCAGGTCAAAGTGTCAAATCAAATTTTTGGTCCCAAATTTTTTATCAATTTTACTGAAAATTTTACTGAAACTTTCACTCACTAGTAAAAAAAAATATAAAAAATTAAACAATTTTCAAAATCTATATCTGGTGCCTGAATAATATTTGGTTTGACTATCTGTGTGTGTGTATATATATATATATATATATATCAAATTAATTATAAATGCTTGTTGATGTATGTCATTTTATGTGTATACCATTACATTTTTACATGCCATCATTACGCTTTTATCAGGTGGTTTTTGTTTATTTTTTTATTTTATTTTAATTTATTTTATTTTATAACTTTAAAAATAATATCATGTTTTGCATCCAAAATTATTTTTAAAAGGTGTTGAATTTATAGAAATTAAAATAAAAATCCAGATACCAATACAAGTATGTGCAAGGCAGCAAAAGAATAATGTTGTAGTTCTAGCCTCAGTGTACATTCTCAGTGTCCATTATATATTACGAAACCCCAGCACCCTGTAAAACGATCTGTATAACAGGCCTCTCAGACCGAGGCTCCGTCGAGTGTAAATATTTGGAGTGTTGAGAGTTAGAGCAGTCACTATTACAGTCAGAAGGCCCTTGAACTATTCGTCTCTCATGCCTGGTGGCGAGAGGGATGTACCACTCCGTCTGCTGGTTCCCTCTGTGTTCTGTCTTTGACCTCTGGAGCCAGACACTCAGGGTCCTCAGTCACTCCTCAGCCTGACGTCTATGGCGGGTGAGCAACTGGACAAAGTCAGTGTTGTATTGGGGAATGTTGGTGATTGTGAACGAGGCTAAAGGGGCAGGGAGGGATGGGGATGTTGTTGTGCTTCAGGGCTGCGCTGAACTTCCTGAAGAGGTGTAAAGGATAAAAAATCGCTGGGAATGGGGTGAACGTGAGGTGACGAAGGAGATGAGCGTCTGAGCCTGGGTTTAGGTTTCATTTCACCACCATAACCCAACCCAAGAAGCATCACCTTTCAACTAATACGCTTTGTAGCCGCTGTATACTTGTAATGTCTTTTTTACTCTTAAAACAATACAATTAAAATATTTCTGTTTATTCATTTATTTATTCTTATTAGTATTGCAAATTTTGCTAGAAGTGCACAACTGTTTTAACTTTAGCTGTGGCTGCCCCCGCTTTCTCTCCGTCATTATTTTAATAAAGTGTCATTACCACAATTATTGAGGCGATTAACTTGTTAGAAGACCATCCATCAGAGAACAACAAAAAACAAGGGAGGTCACGGTCAGCAGATGCAAATGTCAGGTCACAGTGTGGGCAAAGGAGGCCTGTGTGTCTTATTATGGGGGGTTGCCGCCTACTTTGAATTTCATTATGGCTTTAAAAGAGGGGCTCAAAGTATGTAAGAGCTGGCGTTAAATGTTTGTTTTCTGCTTTCAGTCCCATGGTTTGCGAGTCTTCGCGGGGGTGCTTTTGAGGGGCCTTTGTGCAATGTGACAAAAAGAAAACTCTGTGAACTGGGCCGGCTTTGTTCCTGTGCGGCATTGCAAAATATGATTTGAGACGAGGACCCCAGGCCCATTCTTTCAATGGGCAGTTTTTATTTTCTGCCAGCATTCTAATCAGAGTTGAAGCATTAACATAAAGCCACACTGTTCACCCGGAGTCACTTCTGTCCTGTAGGCGCAAGAAAGGAATTTAGGGATCTGTCATCTGCCAGACATTAGACTCCTCACCTCACTCCCCACTTCTCCCCAACCAGATTCCTCCTTTTTTTTTTTTTTTTGGATTGACCTCTTTGTGTGCATTACTTAACTCTATGGCATCTTGCTCATCCAACTTGGCAATCAGATTTAAACTCTAAATTTCAATCCCTCCCTCCATTGGCTGCAAATACGATATGGTTCATTTTTCTCCTCTCAAGTGAACCTACTAGTGGTCAAACAATATATAAAGTCATGGTTCCCAATGAGCAAAGACCACGGTGTATATTTTTTGTATAGCATGTTATATTATTAATAAAAACACTATAATAGGAAACCAGAACAGATTCAAGAAGTTGCTATGTGGAGTATAAATCTATTTTTATATTTTAAGTAATTTTTTATAAGCTCAAATTAGTAAATGGGAATTTTTGGATAATATATGTTGGCTACACCCTACTTATTGGGATATTGGCATCGACCATTATATATCAGTCAAAAACTAGAACCTACACTACTGTTCAAAAGTTTGGGGTCAGTATGAGAAATTATAATAAGAAATTAATTTTTTGTTTTTTGAGGAGAGATGCAATAAATCATCCAAAAGTGACAGTAAAGACATGTAATGTTACAAAAGATTGTTCTATTTTAAATAGATTTAATTCTTTTGAAATTTCTATTCGATTCTACAAAAAGATTTCCACAAATATAGCAAGCAGCACAACTATTTTCAACATAGATAATGATCTGAAAAGTTTCTTGAGCTCCAAATCAGCATATTAGACTGATTCGGAAGCATCGTGTTACTGAAGCCTGGAGCAATGGCTGCTGAAAATTCAGATTTGCTATCACACAAAAAAAAAATTACATTTTAAAATATATTAAAATAGAAAACTGTCATTTCAAAATTGTAATAATATTTCACAAAATTAGTGTTTTTACCGTATTTTTAGCAGGAAAAAAATCTCCAATCTTGGAGAATGAAATTTTAAAAACTGTTTTTCAACCTCAAACTTATGAACGTCAGTATACATGTGTAGCCGCATCACTAATATCTGCAATAGGCAGATAAATGTTCATAATTGTAAAACCCCTACTCTGCAGAACTAGGTAAAGTCGGCTGACATGAGAAAACTGTTTCTGCTTCCCAACAACACCAACACGAGCGTGTCCTTGTGTGTATCCTTATTTAACATGAAAACTTAATGGTTTGGGCTGAGAATGCTGCTGATGAGTTCACCAGAGCTGTGTGTACGATGCATTGAGAGAGAGGTTCTCATCTTCTTGGCCAAAGATATGGAGATTGAACAGGACAAGTCATTAAGTTTTCACCAGCCTGCTCTCCCAGGCACCACCTCGCCCAGGGCTCCCTAACCTCCCGCTGCACTACGGGACAGAGCAGCGTTCAGGGTGTCACAGCAGAGAGCTTGAGGCAGTTTACAACACTTCCTAGTGCTTTCTGTTCTCACTTTTTCTGTCTAACGCACGCTTTCTGAAGCAAATTCTGTTTATAGGTTGTGTCAAGGGAGCTGCTTTGCAGATAAATGACAGGGTTTGGGGAGCAACGTTTACCCAAGTATCTTTCTTTGGCAGTAATGAGAAGGAAGTGTTAGGGCCTTGACCATGCCAGCCCTGCCACGCTGCTTTCTGGACTCGGCGCTTTGTTTACTTTAGCGCAACATTGGCTTCGGAATCTGTATTACAGATCTCACACGAGGAGTAGAGTTTGTGGCTGTACTGGGAGATTTGTTCAAATTAGACCTCTAGAGATCATATAACCTAAGTGGAAACAAATGTTGCCACTTTTCCAAGTCATCATCCTCCGTAGCGGACGAGATGGGGGGCAGTGTGAGAGCCAGAGCTGTGAGTGGGAGGCCGAGCTATGCCACGGCCCTGGCTTCATTCACGAGCCGCCACGTTTAAGATGGTAATGAATGGCCATCAATGTAACGGGCTCCTGTGCTGATATACGCAACAAGCTTGCCTTTCTCAAGGCACTGCAGCGGGCAAAGAGAGGCGCCCCTTTGTCACTCCGGCACATGTGCTCTGTCGGCTTTTTGCATCTAGTAAAATACGCCTCATTGTCTTGAATGTCAACTCTGTAGATCTCCAGACCGACAGCATTCTTCGAGTATGTGACTTTGTGGACTCACATTCTGCTCACCCCTCCTTCATTAGATTAACCATAACCCCATTCATGTTCTCCTGACTTGTGTTGTGTCCTGGGCAGTGTTTGTAGCATTTTAGGCAAATTTAGGCTTCACAACATTATTATGTACAGTGTAAAATGCATATTAATTTTGAAGTTTGAATATGGCGTTTGAGGCGTGTTATTAACAGTATATTACAGTTTAATTTTTTTAGATACTTTTAATAAAAAAAAAACTTTTATTCATCAAGGTTGGATTAAACTGATCAAAAGTGACAGTAAAAGATTTGTTGCAAAAGATTTCTATTTTATATAAATGCTGCTCTTTTGAATTTTCTGTTTATCAAAGAATCCTGAAAAAACTGTTTCTAGAAAAATGTTAAGCAGCACAAATGTTTTTAACATTAGTAATAATAAAAAAAATGTTTTTGAGCACAAAATCATCATCATATAATGATTTTTGAAGGATCATGTGACAGTGACGACTGGAAAATTCAGTGGAATAAATTACATTTTAACATGTATTAAAATAGAAGACATATTAAATGTTAATACAATTTTAGAATATTTGTTTTAAATGTATTTTTATCAAAAAAATGCAGTCTTGGTGAGTAAAAGAGACTTGTTTAAAAAAATTGCGTTAAATTATGATAACTGTAATCTAAATATGAAAATAGGCAAAATGAAAATAAGAAAATGTATTATGCATTTGTATTCACGGGAGGTTTTGCTATATGTTTTGATAAAATGGTGTTTACATTTAATCCAACTTCATGGGATTGCTTTTCATCAAGCCTATTTATTTGAGTCTGACTGCTATGCAGGAGAGCAGGCCTGAGCTGACAGTAAAAATAATTTATTTATAGCTATCTGAAAGCTGTGTAGCCCACTGACTTCTCTAATGTGTGCTGATGGCAAATGAAAACTCTACTTTAAGAACAGATACAGCTATTTTTAGCACAGCTCCCATTTGAAAGCCATAATTTGGCTTTTCTTTGCATTGCACATCCTTGTTTTTGTCGGAAATCTAAATTTGTTTGAAACAGCAATGAAAGGCAGGTGTGGTGTGAAAATATATATGTCCCGTTTACACGAAGGCACTCCCCTTCCTACTCTGTCACGCAACTTGTGGTCCAGCTTAATAATGCATAATGTCCCGATTCAGGTTTCCTTTTGCTGTGTAAATTTAATAAAAGTCTAAAAGTGAAGTGTTTACGGAGCAGTGATTGATTGTCAAGCACTTTTTTATTTATTTTGAGTAATTTTTTGCAATAATGCTAGGAACTGTGATGCTAATTGCATTCAGAGTGATTTTCTTCTGTAAGGAGTGTAGAGGTAATGTGCTCTGACCATATGGTTGCGGTGAATTGACGACGGATATTTGACTCTGTGTTGTAGTGATGGGAAGCAGTGGGCCGTATGCCACAGTGATACTGAAACAATAGCGAGACACAAGCGTATGAGGTCAACCATGTGCACGGTCCCTGCCTGGAGGCAGGAAGGATACAAGCAAAAAAAAAAAAAAAGACAGAAGAGAAATAGCCAGAGGAAAGAGAAAAAATAGAAGTGATACTGAATGGATAGTGGTTGAGGAAGACGTCTTCCCTTTCTCCTCCATTGTGCAGCTTATACGGCCACAGTCTCTTTCCAAGAGGTCACAGTGCACTTTTGAACTTTCACTCTTTGTGGACGTTGGCCCCGTGTTTCCCCGGGAGAAAATCCATGCCGTTTCCCATGAAGCGAACACATGAGGCGGATGAGTCAATTAGATCATATTTGAACAAATCTCTCAAACCAATGAACCTTGTCTGAAAACGTACAGCTTTTTTCTTCAAACTCCAGCTTTTTTGTGTTATTAGATCTATGATATTAGAGTGGCATATTGAATATTTTATCGACTGTCTGCATGCCTTGCGATGACCTGCCTAACATGCTAACTTCTCCTCTCAAAAGAGACTTTGTGTCACTCTGTATCAGGCAGCCAGGCATGATGCTCCCCGCACATTTCCTGTGAATAAACTCCTGCGCAGCAGGGGGGAACACAAAGCAGAGGTGAGCAGGCCGCACACACACATACAGTACACACCAGCCCTCCTCCCCTGATAGTCCCTCCTTCCCCCTGAGAACAGCCTTATAAAATCCATGGAAGGGCTCAGTG
The DNA here is from genome assembly GCA_039654775.1 of Spinibarbus caldwelli. NCBI lineage: Eukaryota > Metazoa > Chordata > Actinopteri > Cypriniformes > Cyprinidae > Spinibarbus > Spinibarbus caldwelli. The sequence goes on along the minus strand of CM077253.1, from coordinate 12,048,756 downwards.
AGTTGAAGCCTCCTTAAACCTCCTTTTATCACTTGGAGCGGCTCTTCTTATGGAACACTCTGTCCAAGTCACAGCGCGGCTCCCTATGCCCAAATACAGTCAACCACCTTCTGCACTTCCTGTTAGACCTCATGTGCAACATTCTTCATCTGAAGTAAATGTGTGGGTGTCAAAAAAACTTCCTTTCATGCATGTTAATGATTGTTCTTCATAAATGAGAGTTAAAGGTGCGCTGTTTCCACTTAGTGCTATTTTATTTTACATAAGTTAAAGTTGCCCTGTCATGTTGGGTATCAATTTGAGTTAATAAACACATCTTAAATCTTAAAATTAATGCACCTTTCACCCATTTTGCTTACAGAATTCATATTTCATTAGTTGATTTATATAAATGCCTTTCTTCTGAACTGTTTCCACAACATAATAAGCAGCACAGTTGTTTTTAACATTGATAATAATAATAATAGTAATAATGCCTAAGCACCAACTCAGCATATTGGAATGATTTCTGATGGCTCATGTGACCAGTGTTGAGGGTAACACAATACAAGTAACGCGAGTAACGTAATCAGATTACTTTTTTTCAAGTAACTAGTAAAGTAACTCATTACTTTTATATTAACAAAAAAATATCTGAGTTACTTTTTCAAATAAGCAACGCAAGTTACTTTGTTTTCCTATTTATTCACTGACAACTTCCCTTTCCCCGTGTTGAGAGAAATTGGGAGTAAGTACAGAGGCGTTTTCTTCAGCCTGAGGCTTATTTCACTCTTGGTGTGAAAGGGCCTTTACAGTCTACAAAATATAACTTTTGGGTTTTCTGTTATTTAAAATAAGCAAGCCCAGCCCAGGTGACAAAAAGTAACGCAAAAGTAACGCAATGCATTACTTTACTTTCCATAAAAAATAACTAAGAAACGCAATTAGTTACTTTCTTATGGAGTAACGCAAAACTGTAATGCATTACTTTTAAAAGTAACTTTCCCCAACACTGCATGTGACAACTGAATTCAGCTTTGCCATCACAGGAATTCTATTTTAAAATATATTAAAATGGAAAACAGTTATTTAAAATTGTAGGAAGATTCTGCAATATTAATATATTTTTGATCAAATAAATGCAGCATATGAGTTTTACTTCAGAAACATAATTGACTGACCTTACCTTTTTTTTTCAACAGTAATTTATCCACATTCTCGCTTTAGCAGAGGTGCCAGCTGCAAATGTAATTTGCATATTGCATATTTAGTCTCAGATTAGGCAATGTTATGGACCATGTCACAGGTTATGTTGAATACAAGTTTCTCAGAAGTTGTTTATATCTCTAAATACCTTTCACTCTCTCACAGTCAAATATCAGCCTCTGATTCACATTGACCACACTGTTCTTTACACGTAACAACACAGCACTTACACACTTCCAACCCCAGACAGACCAGAGACTAGAATGTTAGTCGCCGGTCTCCTGTGACAGTGGTCGTTTTACAGGAGTTATTTCTCCAGCCCTGTTTGACTTGTTTGTTTGTTTTGCGTGATGTTTTCCAGAAAAGCCAACCACGAGCCACCAGTATCGTATCTTTAAAGTTCATATGGTTTCGCCACACTCTTATTTTGCATCCCTTGTTCGTCTGAATTATGTCAAAGTGTCCCCATCTGTCCTCGGAGCTGTGGAGAGACACTCAGCCACCCGGCACCCTGCTCAATGCACGTCTTTGTGTTGAAGGTTTTATGGGCTTTGGCTCGAGTTCATAACGTCATTGAGGGACTCAGACTACAAAACATTGGTTACGATGCTGACTAAAGCTCATGTCATATCTGCAGTAGTGTTTAAACACAGTGGTGTTTGTGGTCTTTATATGGCGTCATATTGAGCTCCTCTGGTCTTATGTGGCTGTCCAACCCTCAAGTGTGAGGAAAAATGGGATAATACATGAAAAGTACTGCACTTGCTTATGACATATAAGAGCTGTTGCCTCAGGGTGTCCCAGGTTCAAATTTGGCCTCAGTCATCATTCATTCTCTTTCTCTCTTACCCACTTACATGTCTGCCTTCACTGTTTTGTAAGGCCTAATATTCTTACAAATTAAATTAAAATTTTTAGTATGGTTTTCTTTCTTTCTTTTCTTTCTTTTCTTTCTCTTTCTTTTTTTCTTTCTTTCTTTCTTTCTTTCTTTCTTTCTTTCTTTCTTTCTTTCCTGGCCTTTTGTTGCTTTAATTGAGACAAAAAATGAAAGGATGGTGAAGAGAGAGATGGTGTCAGGAAATACTGTGAACCCAAACACTATCTCAGTTGAAAATGAAAATTTTAATTTTATTTTAAATATCAAAGTGGCATCTGAAAGCATAATGCTAGAACTATGATTGTGATTTTTTTTTATATTTCATTTGTAAATTTCATTTTAGCCAATTTTATATATCAGTGTTATTTTACTATTATTTATATACTATTATAGTATGCATTAATATTTTGAATTTTTTTTATAGCTTCAGTTTTCATTTTAATTTTAGTTTAAGTTTTAGTGAATGTGCTTTTGTCATTTTCATTCGTTTTTTTTTTCTTTTTATTTAATATTTCTATTTAGCATTAATTTGTCTATTTCAGTTTTAGTAACTTTAGTGCTTAATCTTAAACTTACTTTAAGTTTTGCCAGTGCAACATTTTCTAAATATTTTATTTTATTTTATTTTATTTTAGCGAAAACTATTTTAACAATAAGAGCACTGATAATATATAAATAAAATTCTTTTGAATAATGATTTGATTTAATCTCATGGAGTCAATGTTGTCTGCTCAGTTGAGTGGTCAGCAGTCTAGTCAGATGTAGAGGTCTGTTTGTGCACACATGGCCCCAGCTCTGTTTGTTTCTGAGTGCTACCCGAAAGCCTAGACCACATATTGATTTGTGCAGGTTTAAGCGTCCAGCACTTTCAGAGCATCGTAAGAGACATGATGAAGGCCCATGCATTTAACATAATAAAAACCACCTCACTTAAACCTGCACATCCACCGAGAGTCAGAGTCTGAGTGAGAGTTCAGCCACCTCCCTTAGAGATCTCAGCAAAAAGCTCTCTGACATCTCCTCGGGCTCTTCCCTCCTGAGGTGTTTCATCCCTTGTCGCAAAAAGTGTTAAAAAGAGGTCAAAGAAGCAAAGTGAAGTTTGCGAAAATGTTTTCTGGAGTTGCATTTATGGCTTCAGATGTAGTGAATAAATAAAGTTCCTCTCCAGCAGAAAGCTTCTGCAGGGTTAGACCAAGCATGCCGAGAGAGTTACTATTATCCACGTAAATGCTGCAAATGTAATTCAGCCCGAGGTTGGAACTGTAAAAGTGAGACCGACATGTTTTTTCTCCCCTTTTACCTTTTTCCTTTTAATACTTCTGAGTGTAAGCTGGCCGTTTTAAAAGGTTTTAAAAGGTTCAGGACTGAAGGTCATATGATGGTGCTGAGGCACAAGCCACCCCTCCCCGCTCTTGCCTGGAGAAAGCACTATAAAACTTTGATGCCCAAATTAGGTTGTTACTCATCTTGCACCTTCCTGCTCACAGTATTGACAGCGGCGGTGAACTGCTGCGGGGAGATAGCATCTCAGCGTTTGGACTGGGTACTCCGCCTCGCGGCCGCTGACAACAGCAGAAGTGTTTTAACAGGGTTTTAATGGCCGGCCACTCCTGCTCCTGGGAGCATTGAAAATAGCTGCTGTGAAAAAAAAAAAAAAAAAAAAAAACGCTCTTTGGCTGATGGGAGCTGACATGGCCTGCTTTTTCCGTCGCCATGCTCATGTGACTTTTGCATCAGAGCTGCTGGGAACATCTAGAGGTCTTTTTTCCCACTTCTTCTTACAATTCTTTCCCTGTCAATTTCTCTGGGAGGAGGACAGGAGAAGAGTCACTGGACCAACACCCAGCCCAGCTGAATTTTTATTGTATTTTTTAAGTATCCATTTAATAAAAATTTTGTAGTAATATTATGTAACATCATTTAATGTAAATTTAAAAAAAAAATACACTAGCTTTAAAAGTTTGGGGTCAGTAAGATATTAAAAAAAAAAATGTTATCTTATGCTCATCAAGGCTGTAATTATTTGATCAAAAATACAGTAAAAAAACAATTATACAGTGAAATATTATAACTTTTATATTTGAATATATTTTAAAATGTAATTTATTATTGTGATGGCAATATTGAACTTTCAGCAAACCATTACTTCAGTGTTCAGTGTCACATAATCCTTCAGAAATCATTCTAATATGCTGATTTGGTGCTCAAGAAACATGTCTTATTATTAGCAATCTTAAAAAAAATAATAAATAAAATAAAAAAACAGTTGCGCTGCTTGAAAATTTAATGGAAATGTTTTATATAACCAATATAAAATTTATCTTAACTACAGTAATAATATATAAATTTCATAAATGGAAAAGAGCGGCATATAAATATTTTGTATCAATGTCAATGTATTTTGATAACTTTTTAATGCATCCTTGCTGAATAAAACCATTAACAAAAAAATATATATATTGTTTTGAACAGTAATTTATCATTTATTTAAATTATATAACTAATAATATTTAATCTCTGTCATCTCTGTGTATTTATTTATTTATTTATTTATTTATTGATATTACTTGATTTATTTTATATATGTGACCCTGGACCACAAAACCAGTCATAAGGGTCAATTGTTTGAAACTGAGATTTATACATTATCTGAAAGCTGAATAAATAAGCTTTCCATTAATGTATGGTTTGTTAGGATAGGACAATATTCCGCCAAGATACAACTATTTGAAAATCTGGAATTTGTTGGTGCAAAGAAAAAATCAAAATACTGAGAAAATCACCTTTAAAGTTGTCCAAATGAAGTTCTTAGCAAAAATTTTACTAATCAAAAATTAAGATTTGATATATTTACAGTAGGAAATTTACAAAATATCTTCATGAATCGTGATCTTTACTTAATATCCTAATGATTTTTGGCATAAAAGAAAAATCGATAATTTTGGTCCACACAATGTATTTTTGGCTATTGCTACAAATATACCCGTGCTACTTAAGACTGGTTTTGTGGTCCAGGGTCACATATATTATATCTTAAATATAATATATATGAAATTATACTGTACATTTTAAGTTCACCCAGTGAGCAGAGCTTAAAAAATGGGGGATGTTTTCATGGCTTCTGTCCATTTTCCCCTTTCTGTCCACATGTTCCCTACCTTCCACTGTCCTTGTTTGATTGGCTGGTCATTAAAGTGTGTGCTGACAGAGACTGGGCTTTGCCCTTTTGATAGGGGCTGAGTGCCCTGGCCGCCCCTGCCAGCCCCCACTCCAACTGCCCACTTTGGAAACCTGGCCCCTGCATTGTGCTCCTGAATAGGGGCCCTGTGTTGCGTTGTGGCCCTGCTGGCTACGCTCATTAGCAGAGTTTGGCGACACACAGTCCCCCTGAATGAGTCTGCTTGTTGCCACACAATAGATAAGCCCTGAATGTAGGCTCAGAGTCTGGCTCCATGCTGACACCTCTCAGCAGCCACAGCGCTCTCATAGCCACTGCTCAGCTCTCGGCCTGCGCTGTACAACTGCTGCGCTCCTCTCTGCTGGTCCATTTTGTGCAGGAAATGACACAGATGTGGGAAAATAGAGAAAGGTTTGCTTAATTGATGTAGCTAGGCACTTCCTATGATGTCATATACACTGTAAAAAAAATTCACCTGTTTCAACTTAAAAACTTAAGTTTTGTGGCTGCCTTAAAATTTTAAATTAAATCAACTTAAAAGTACAAGTCATTTCAACTCACCATTTTAAATCTTGCCTGTGCTGAATTGCTTTATTGAAGTTCATTTGACTTCACAATATTTTCTGTTTCAACTTAAGTTCAAAAAAGTTTTAACATTAATTTTCTAGTTATGGTAATGAAAACTTTATTTTAGATACAGATAAAAAAAAAATACACTTAATTTTGTTTGAAACATTTAAAAAAAAAAAAAATTTCTTGCAGTGTTTAAACAGGTTTTTAATATTAAGAACAGTACACAACCTGTCTGTGCATGCTAATGTGTGAATGCCAGAATATGTATACAACAAGGGCACAAAAGTAGGAAAAAACTGCCAAGAAACTGTAATACAAAGCTGAAAATATACTCATACATCATGGGAAACAACCACTGAGACAAGCTTGAAAAAAAAAAAAAAAATACCAATGTCCATAACAGTCCTTTTTTTCTTGAACATTTAAAAGGAGAAAGGTGTCCTGCAGTGCACCATCATAGTCTTCGTATTAGGAGGCCAGCTTGCGTGCCCTTCTTGTGTGTATGAAGTGTCTCATCATGAGCCTTTAACAGTTGGCTATTCTATATATACTACACACTGACAAACTTCAATATACACAAATACTTCAAGAAACACATTCAATATTTTGAATAACAAAAAAAGTGATGGTTTAAAGCAGGGGTGTCGAATCCTGTTCTGAGGGTCACTGTCCTGCATTGTTTAGCTCCATCCTTAATTAAACACATCTAAATCAGTTAACTAAGGTCTTACTAGGCATACCTGAAATCATCCAGGCAGATGAGTTGAGGCAAGTTGTAGCTAAATTCTGCAGGAGAGTGGTCATCCAAGACCGAGTTTAGACACCTCTGGTTTAAAGTTTCCCTATGCTGCTTTTGTGAATAACAGGGATGTAACAATGTACTCAAAGTTGGTTGAAAAAAAGAAAGAAAAAAAAGAAAGAAAGATTCTTTGGGGACCCTAAAATGGATCTTCTAAGGCATTGCTGTCAAAACCTCAGTTTGGAACCTTTAAGAGTGTAACAATTTTTATTTATGTATTTATTTATTTTAATTAATTTATTTATTTATTTTGTATGTCTGTGTGACTTTACTTTTTAATATGTGAGTATTTTAATGTTTTAATTACAGTTTCACTCTTCACTGTAATCCAGTTTTTTGCTTTTATTTAGAGAAAAAGAGGAACCAGTCAAAATAATTTTTTTGGTAATCAATATTATGCCACAAGTGCTGTCGATTGAGCTTAACTTGAACTCAGAATATTCCTTTAAAAGTGCCATGCTTATTCCTAACCATTTCAAATGCACCGGATGGAACACATCAGATCTGATTTTCCTCTCCTCGGCTCAAAAATTCATAATCTGGAATGAAAGCAATCAGCATGAAAAGTTCATGCCTCCATTTGCTGTCATCTTTTTGGGTGGTCAGCTCGAGGTGTACCGCGTTTCAGTTGTCATCTCTTCCCATCCGAAGTGGCACAGCTGCGAAAGTTTGTTTTCACCCCATCGTCTTCCATTATCTACCTTAATCAAATTCCTGCTTTTGATCACAGTGAAGGGTATATGCGGTCAGGCCTGGGGGACCTGGCAGGGGGGAGAGTGTGAGACATCAACAGTGGGCTTTCATGTTTCCCATCTCCTCTTAACTGAGCTTCATTGTATGAGTGTGGGTCAGTTTAAAAGCAATTGCACCAAATCGTGTAACCTGAGCCGTTGGCTGAGCGCTGGGCTATGTTGATAAGACCCGAACAGAGAGGAGAATAGGTGATAGCTGGGTCAGATACAGGGAAGTGTCTGTCCTCCTGAACACTCAGGGAACAGGACTGAAATGATTGCTCGTACTGTGAGTGGCGGGTCGAGAGTGTGTGTACGTGCCGAGCGACATTTATCTGTTTGCATGTGTGCATTTTTCTTTGTGTGTGCGCGCTCTTGGGAGTGTTGATACGTCTGCTCCTCTCCTCTCAGCACATAGGCTGCGCTCACTCCCCCAGCAATTAAACTGATTGAGTTAATTATACTTTCTTCACTATGCCCTTATGTCCCTAACACTGATTGGCTGACCTTTGTGTGACTGCCTGTCCTTAAAGTGAAAGGGTCGAATCTAGGGGTGGATGATACAAGCTAACACGTGTATCACAATATTCACAGTATAAGTAGTAAAGATTTTTTATGTTTTTTTAAAAGAAGTTTCTTATGTATCTATTTATGTATGTATCAAATATATCTATTTGACCAAAAATACAGAAAAAACTTTTTTGTGAATTTTGTAATTTTTTTTTTTTTTTTTTTTGTAATTTTGTGAAATATTATTGCAATTTAAAATAAGTTTTCTATTTTTATATACTTTAAAATATAATTTATTCCTGTGAAGCAAAGCTGAATTTTCAGCATTATTACTCCAGTCTTCGGTGTCACATGATCCTTCAGACATCATTCTAATATGCTGATTTATCATCAATGCTGGAAACAGTTGGGCTGCTTAATATTTTTGGAACCTGTGATGCTTTTTTTTAACTTATTAATCAAAGAATCAAAGAAAAAAGTATCACAGGTTCCAAATATTCCAAATATTATGCAGCACAATAGTTTCAACACTGATAATAAATCAGCATATTACAATGATTTCTGAAGGATCATGTAATGAAATTACAATAATATTTCACAATATTACAGATTTTTCTGTATTTTTGATCAAATAAATACAGCCTTGATGAGCATAAGAGACTCCATTAAAAAAAAAAAAAAAAAACATTAAAAGTCTTACTGATCCCAAGCATTTAAGCGGCAGTGTATAAAATGATCATACTCAAAATTTTGCTTATATGTGCTTTATAAGTACTAATAAACAGCCAATATGCTAGTAATATGCATGCAAATAAGCAACTTATTAATACTGAGAATTGGTCCCTAATATAAAGTTTTACCTTTTTTCATTGTAATTAAAAAAAGAAAAAAAAAGAAAGAAAGAAAGAAAGAAGAAAAAACTATTGAATTTATTCAATGCAAGCAATTAAGCTTTTTTCTTTAGTTGAGCACGATGACTTTTTTGGAGAAATTTGTCAGTGAGTTTATTATGTTAAAGATTCATCAGACTGATGCTGTTCTATAACTCCTGAGTTTGTGAGTCTTTTACATGATTCATTGGAAGAGCTTACTCATAAGTCAGTTGTTAGTGAATCTGATGCTGGTCACAGGTGTTCTTGCCAAAGTTTTATGCGTTTTTTTTTTTTTTACATTTTTTTTATAGATGTCATCGCATTCAGACTGAAAACTCAAACAAACACTCAAGAAGTGTTTGTAAACTTAAATCATTCATACATTAGAAATGTCTGAATGTTTGGTGAGATTCATACATTTATAAGTGTAATTAGAAGTGTTTTGGTGCCCACTTTATGTTGTTTTATATATATATATATATATATATATAGCTTTGAATTTTATATACATATATATATATATATATATATATATATATATATATAGCTTTGAATCCAACACAAACGCAGTATTCACATTCACATATTATGAATACAACTGACTTTTTCTCATTTCATTCTCTCATTCTTCAACTTCCCTCCACCCCCTTCCCCTTTGTACCTTGCTCTTGGTCTGCTGGTCGGATGGGCTGGGAGAAAGCCAACAATCCTCCAACCTCTCACATGCTTTTCATTCACAATATCACGCGTTGTAATGCCCTGACCCCTTCATTCATGTTTTACAAGCTGTTCATTAACTCTCCGAGCCCTGCTGCTCGAATTTATGAGGGTATGGCAAGTTTGTACATGTTTTCAGTAAATTAAGCAATTGACATTTAAGGGCCCATCAATGGGCTACAAAACAGACCGAGATGGACGTGTGTGTGTGCGTTGTATGTTAAGGGATCTAGCTACACTTGCGTATACAAGATCAAATATGAAGAATACATGCCCTCAAACACCAAACACACCCCGACTGACATGTATAGAAACAAAACAACACACTTTTAGCCCCGGTCAGATCAGCGTAGTGTAATCATGTCATTTAGTGGCATTACTGCATTAGCTAAGTATGGCTAATGGCCACAGCTGTTTTACAACATCTTGTGATGCTCTTATGATATCCAGACTGATAATTGCTTTTTGCTCTTCAAGAGCCCCTTTCATTTACAGCAGGCCATCTTTAATGCTCGAGCAGCTTTGTGTGTGAGTCAAGAGCCACATGGAGTCGGGCACCTCCTCGCGGAGACGCAGATGCACACATGCACGCTAGGCAGGTGCTGTTGTCCTCGGGCAGTGAGCTAACACCTGAGAGCTTAGCTCCATAGCAGGCCCTCCTGTGCGACTTGGCTAGGTGTCGCTGGGTTTGTCTGCAGCCCGTCAAAAAAGCTTGGGGTTGAATCACACTGTGTGTGTCCCAAGCCGAAGCAGATTTCAACTCACATTCTCCTCGTCTAAGGCCATACGACAGCATTCACACATTGGTGTCTTACCTCAGCTCACCCCTGTAATTTGAAATCTGGATTTCTTTTTACAACAGTTTTTTTTTAGTGCCACATTAAAATAAAAAGAAAAATATAAAATTATTTCATAATCTTCTATGAGAGTAATGTCAAATTTTTGAGAATAAAATTGTAGCTTCATGAGAATAAAGTAGAATTATTTTTTGATTATTAAGTTGCAGTTTTATTCTCAAAATATTACTTTACAGTGGAATGACCTTATTTAAAATTGCAATAATAAAGTTGTAGCATTATGAGATTACAGTAGTAATACAATGAGAATAAAGTCTAAAATTATGAAAATATGTAATTTTGTTCTAAAAATATTACTAGTTTAGTCTTATAACGTAATATATAGTCTTATAGTCTTATAATGGAATGCTTTATTCTCGTAATTTCGACTTTATTCTCATAATATTACTACTTTATTATAACTTAACATCATTATTTGTAGGGCTGTAACTAACGATTATTTTTGAAAAATCGATTAGTTGGCCGATTATTTTTTCTCTCGATTAATCAATTAATCGGATTAAAAACCGCTAAATTTTCTTCGTTTATTTTATTGACAAAAACACTTCCACATTCTGCCCAATGTCCTTCAAACAAACGTGCCAACTGAATGCTATAAAAACATACAGTGCTTAATTTATTAGACCACCTGTCATAATAAAGAGAAAACACAAATATTTTAGGAATCTGTCAAATAATTGTTTAAATCTAAAAATGTTATGGTCATTTATTGGGCAAATAACAAACTGAAACAACTACATTTTTATTCACATAAAAAATAGCCTCCTGCCTTTCATAACAGCATGCATTCTTGCTGGCATTGTTCAGCTACTTTTTGACTGTAATTGGGTGTCTGAAAAAATCTTTCATAGATCTTTCATTCTTTCATAGATAACAGAAATAATTATATTATAGCACTAGAAATAGCCCACTGTTACTAAAGAGCTTACGCATATTGGAGGACTAACCAATACAGATAGCAAAAAAATTATTTTAGTAAACACCAATACTGTTAGTTTAGAGCAGCAGTGGCACAAAGCTTACATTATTTGTTATAAACCTTAAATACATTTGTTTTAATAAATTTGTTAAGCACTGTATATAGGCCTATAGTTTAAATCTCTTCATCAAAAATTAAGATAATAAAGACGAATAAAAACACAAATTCAGTGTTAACCAAGTCTTTGATCACAGTCACGTTTACTGTAATTTCTTTATCCTGTAAAAGGCGGCTATGAAGCGTCTGATATTTATCTTCAGACAACTATACGCAGTTATCCCTTTACAGTTCCTACTCTCATAAAATACGTGCACTCCATGTTGACTTGTAAACCTTAATTGAACGTTCAACAACAGATATTTCAGCACAATGAATGTTTTTGCGCTGAATATTGTCTCCCTCTCTGACGCGGGTTCACGCGCCCGCCGCGCCGGCGCTCATTCAGTAATTCGGTCATTTAAACTTAACACAGACTGTCAGGATGGGACTTTATGCAAAAATGGAAATGCTCGCGTGAATTTGTGACATTTACAGATAAGGATATGATCGTAAACTGAACGTTTTTGCGCTGACGACGCACACGCATCCGTCAAAGTGCCTGACAGGGCAAGCCATTACGCTACTGCATTAGCTTAAAGCTTAAAATAAAGAATTCTCATGTTTTGTGTAGCTTGGATCACGTACTTCTCCCGCAGCATCTCATTCTGTTTCCTCCACTATTTTTAGATGCATTTTGGCCACAGAAATGCGTTATTCAGTGCTGTAATTTGACGCGACCGGCTGAAGTTGGACGTGCACTGTGGGCAGACCCGACTAATCGATAATGAGAATCGTTGTCGATGATTTTCATTATCGATTATAATCGATTTTATCGATTAGTTGTTGCAGCCCTAATTATTTGTATTTTAACTATACTCAAAATATTACTATTTTAATCTCATAATGCTGTTATTTTATTCACATAATGTTATGATTTGAATCTCATATTGTGACTGCATTCTTAATATTTTGACTTTATTCTCATAATATTAATACTTCATTATAACTTAACTTCATTATTATTTTATCTATACTCAAAATATTACTATTTTAGTCTCATAATGCTGTTACTTTATTCACATAATTTTATGGCTTGAATCTCATAATGAGACTGCATTCTTAAAATTTTGACTTTATTCTCAAAATATTCAAAACTTTGTTTATTTACGTAAAAAAAGGACTATAATGAGATTATTCTTAATATATTAGATTCTATTATTATTATTATGGATATTATTTGGTCCCACAGCATATTAATTTGTGGCTACATTTTATTATTTAATTCCCTTGTTTTAGTGAAATTGTGAGGACACGTTGTACTAAATAATTCCCTCATTTTAATTTAGTTAAATCATGGCCAAGAATTAACTAAAAAGAGGAAATTAATCATTCGTGAGAACTAATTCTTAATTTGTGGCTATGATATTTTTTTTTTCTTCCTTATGTTATATACAGGGCTCTGTAAATTTCACCATGCCACTACTATTGTATCTTTTCTCTCTCTTTAGAGGCAATTCTAATTGGTCTTTTTTGTTGATATTTCCCGCACAAGTCTAACGATTCGCTCTCGCCATGTGGCCATTCTCATTCTCAGCCCGGGGTGTACAGATGAAACTCCCCGCGATCCCGTGTTTTGCTTTCATCCCTGTCAGGTCATTGTAAAAATTGTATCTATAGAGCAGTGTTTGGGGATCAAAGGCTCTCTGAACTATCTCACTCACACGTTCTGCTCTACTTCTTTATCTTGCCCTCTTCCCCACTGAGCTCTGTGAGAGCTGTGGGTTCAAACGTTCAAGTTCGGTGTCGGAGATGTCCGCCGCTCACAACTCCTCTCCCCCATGAGAAACACGAGCCTCCTTCGGCCGCTGGACCGATGAGAGGAGGAGAAGGAAGAGAGAGAAGGGGAAAAACAGCGGCTGGAAATGGCTGTCAGGGGCCTGGCCGGTTAATGGCTTTCGCAGAGCTATCGCCCTCAACTAGCATGTCTTCTCCATTAGCGAATTTTGTTCCGATGTGCTAAAGCCATGTTGTTTTCTCCTCTCTTTTGCTCTTTCGGTGTCACTTTCACTCCGGCAGGTCGGCGAGTGGCTTTTAAACGATTCGTCCCGCCTTCCGACACTCTGTGACTCAGTGCCAACTCGTCCCGTATGGCCAGCGTGTATGTTTCTTTCCTGCACTGTGAATGACTCTGTGCTCAAATAAACCCAGAGGCCAGTCGTTGGCTTTGATCAGGGCTTTGTCATCTTTATGGGAGTGTTGAGAGGAATAAGCCAGGGCCAGTAGTGCAGGACCCCAGATTAAAGAACACCAGAGACGGGGGGGTTTGCTGCCCTCCCTCTGGAGTTTAACACCACATGTAACTCCGTGGGCTGATTTTACTCCCCTCGGGTTTTCAGACACATCATCAGCACCCGGCGTTCGCAGAAAATGGAAAAATGGAGCATCAATCCACAAGTTCATATTTGTTTCTTCCTCCGGAGAAAGAATGTAAACCGTAGGCTGTCGTTTCCAATACTACATGATTTGTGGGCTTTTAAAAAAAAACAAAAAAAAACATCTGGCTATGTTCGCTCACACATGTGAGCCTATTATGAGGGTGAGAAAGAGTGTGAGAGGATGTGTGTGTGTGTTTGTGGTTTTGTGTGCGTTTTTAGGATCCAGACACACTCCAGTGGTGTTTGAGAGATAAAACGGGGGTCACACACTACAGCATCCAGACGGCATTTGTGTTTGTGCCCCCTTTCCAATAGCCTGTCTTTCCACAACCGCCTTGACCTTTTCACCTCTCAACTTTACTTGAACTTCTGGAACGTTGTGAGCTAAAACAATGGCAGAATGAGACAAACGAGGCCATTAGCCTCCGCGCTATAATATGTAAACCGCACGCACGGTTTTATTAGACGCACATCGTTTATAATGAAACAACAGTGTTGTGTAATCATGAATGAGGCACAGACCTTTGACCTCAAGTCTGGGGTTTTGTTGTGGAATAGGGTGGCTCTTGTCCTAGCTGGAGGAGTGGTAGATTAGCTAATCCTGCCGCTGTATGTTTGGGCTCTTGGCCCCTGCGTGCTTTTGGGGTAATAAGCTTACATGACAGGACCGAGGGTTAATGTTGTTCCCTGTGCTCAAACAAAGGCCGATTATACACTTGCAGAGATGGAATGTATCAGTATGGCTAATAAAGAGGTGAAAAGTGCTCTCGGTAAAAGTTGGTGTGTTAGTTGTGAGGAATGTGGCTTTTAGTATCGTGGCAACTGTGTGTGTGTGTTTCACTTTGTCCACTGTAGCATTTGGAGATGTGAATTGTTTGCGTAATTGTAGGGTAATGCATGATTAGTGGCATTTTCCAGATTTTTTTTTAAACAGGAAGAGAGTCTAGAGAAGAAGTCTAGAGTACACATGCACAAAAATGACAAGATATAGAAATTAAGCAATGTGTCGGAATGGGCAGTACCATTTGCTGTCTTTGTATAGTTTTTGTAACTATCACTGTGTAGATTAGTTATTTTTTGTATTTATTGTTAAATATGACACTGTATAGATAAGTATTTATTTCTTTAATTTAATTTGATTTGATTTGATTTGATTTGATTTGATTTTTTATTTTGGATGCAATACAAACTTTTTTGTTGGACTCATCAATTGCGCAATTTTTTTTTAAATCTGTTTTTGTAAGAAGAAAAAAATATGGAAATTTTTGCTTTTACATACCAGTTGCAACAAAGCCTCTTTTTTACTGTATTATTATTATTATTATTATTATTATTATTATTATTATTATTATTGTTATTATTATACTTTTTAAATAATATATAAACTTGGTTGTGCACATCAATTGAGAAAATCTTACTGTGATATTTTTTTTTCTTCTTATTGCTTATTTGTTTTTAGCTATTCGACTTGTGGAAAAACATATTGACCACTAAAGATGAATGTTTTGTTTTGTTCTGCATTATTTTTCATTTTGTATTTATTTATTTGTTTATTGATGTAAGTACTTTTTAAGGTGTTTATTTTATTTTATTTTGCATTAAACAGATGCTTTCATCCAAAGCTTCTTACATGTACACTACATTGCATATAAAGTATACAATAAATTTTTATCAATTCATCCCTAATCTTTTTGATTGTTGGTCTAGAACTGGCATTCCAGATTTATTTCAACAAAACAAGTAAATCAGTTTGATCTCAGTTTGAATAGCTTTTGCATAGAGTTGCTTTGTCGTATCACTCTTGGTGTGAATAGACTTGTAACAAAGTGTTTTCAAGCATGTATTTGTCACTACATTAAATGTGTCAGCAGTCACCCTAACAGATAACAAGGGATTGTTAAATGAATTATTGTTCAGTCTTAAAATAGTTTGATCTCTCTGTTATTAAGCATCACATTTAGATTCATTATTAAACAGGATTCCAAGTAACTGAATGTTTTTTCAGTTGATCTTAACAGTGTGCGTGTGTTTGTATTGCAGAGAGGTCAGTCGTGCTGTATAGTGGATTGGTTTGTGCATTATTCGTCTTCACTCTCTCTTGCTCTGCTAAATGACTAAAGCTGCTCTCTAGCCTTAGGCGACGCTGCTGGGAGAATCTGCTCTTATCACTCTCCACTGACTGCACACGCATGAAAGAGAGAAATAGGGATGTTAGTGTACATCGAAGAAAACCCTTAAGAGATCGGAGCACACCTCACCTTCATCACGCTCTTTTTAGCACACCTTCTTCTACTTCTACTTCTACTTCTTCCATCTGCCTGTTTCCATGCATGATGTGGCTGTTTCCATGCATCCGATAGGCCTATTTCAGTATCTACACAGAAGCAGCAAAGTCTTTCCTAGTAATCAGACTGATTGGGTTTAGAACAGGCCTCTGGATCCAGCTGGATCGGTAGCTAGCGCCGACTGCTCAGCGGCGTTCAAATTAGATTGGGTGTTACTGAAGCATCTAACGGGGCAGAATATACTGCAGAATAATATTGTCAGGAAAAGTCCCCGAATGAAACGTGAGCTTGTGAGGTTGGACTTCAAACGCACGGCAGCTGTTGATCCACGCGGGTGGGTCAGCCGGCGGTCAGGGGCTGGTGTGAATGCTTCGGTCTCATCAGGACTCTGACTGCAGCTTGCACGCTGCGCTCACCCTCTCTCGAACCCTTTTCTTGTGTTTACTGTTCCCTTCTCCAACGCAGCCAGCACTGGCCTGTTTATGGAGTGGGAAGGAGGAACGGATGAGAGGAAGACGTCAGCAGGGGTAGTCAGGAAGGTGCTGAAAGGTGGGCGGCTCTTGCTTTGGCATGTGCTTCTGAAGGCAGCCATTTGTGAGAAAGATTTAGGGGAGACAAGGAGCCCACCTGTAAAGCCTCATGGGTCTTAAGGGTGGGAGAAAATATAGATTTTTTTTTGATGCATTGTGATTTTTTTTTTTTTGCATTGTGATTTTTTTCTTGCTTGATAGTGTGCAGTTTCACTCACCAGTATTTAAGTGATTTCTCTTCCAATTGCTCTATGAAGGCATCATTTGTGCCCTTTGAACTGCAGTATAAATTTGATACATGAAACTCACTCACTGACGGATGTCTGCTTTCAAGACTCACGTACGCTTTGTGTTTGTTAGTTCTGAAGGGCGCTCACGTCAAACATTTTTGAGCGGGTAAATGAAATTGCATCTCCAAATCTTTTAAGGATGCAATATTGATATAACACCTGTCTTAAGGACAGGACAATGTATTTGATATGTTAAAATAGATTTGTGCATTAGTGTAAATGCAGACCTGCTGCTGTCTGTGATGTCATCATTAATAACACCAGCCTATATTATATTTGCTGAATAAAATCCACTACTTGTTTCTTACCAATTTTGGGGTGCTGATTACAAAGATAGTACCTGTTTTGCTCTAGCATGTCACACTTTCTTACAAAATATGATGTGTATTTCGTACTATTTTTGCTTGTGACACCCATTTGTAAAGTGAAGAAGCTTAATTGCCAGAAAAACTGCCATAAAGACATGATTCCTATCTTTCTCTCAGCCAGTTATAACTGTATTGTATATTTGTTCAATTCTCAGCCGATGTCAGCTAACCATCTTTGGGTGTTTTACTACATCCACAGTGGCAGAAAATTATGTAAAATTCTTTGACGTTAAATGAAGTATTTGAGCATATTTTTGAATACTTCGTTTTGTCATTAAAACTAAAACTTTTGACATTTGACTGCTTTTGTTATTTTGATAGGTGCATTAAAACTGATATAAGATGTATCAAACATCAAACAGCAATAATGTGGAGAGAGAGAAAAATCCCTCAATGCTTTTTTCTGGAAAACTTTCAGACACTTAAAGTACTTTTTGTTTACTGCTTGTTCTTTGTTCCCCTTTGTTACTTTATATTTACTTGAATGTTTTAAAACTATATTTAGTTAATTGGTGATTCTGTAATACTTTTTATACAGGGGCCAATTCTCACTATTGACTGGTTGTTTATTAGCATGCCTGTTAACATATTGGCTGTTTATTAGTACTTATAAAGCACATATTCTGCATGACCATATTCTACATCCCTAATCCTACCCAATACCTAAACTTATCAACTACCTTACTAACTATTAATAAGCAGCAAATTAGGAGTTTGAGGCAAAATTCATAGTTAATAGTGAGAATTGGACCTTAAAATAAAGCGTGACCGGTGATTGTTTTCTAACCTACTGTAACTTTTAATGTATTATTAATTTACACTTATTTAAAAAAAAAAATGATATTCAGAGTTGATAAACTCATTAATTAATCATATCTGATCATGGTCTCACCCCTCGTGTTTCCTCTGAAAATGTTCGCCTATGTTCGCTGTTCACTCTTCAGAAACAAGAGGGGAGCGCTGACCTGCTCATTGGCACACGGTGACCGGTAACCCTATACTCCCTAGGCTCGCGCCCCGGTCCAGCGCTCCCCTCAGGCCTGTTGTAAATCAGAGCCAAAGCAGCGGGGTGTATGGCCCCCAGCGCTGCTCTCACACCCCTGAGCTCAGCTGTAATCTGTCTGCATCCCGCTATCGGTCTCCTCCCGTGCGTTTGCCACACTGGCTGATGCGAGTAACCGCAGGCGGTCCTCCGTGCGGAGATGGCGCTCCGCTCGTCCTCCTCTTCTTACAGATCAGGATTAAGAGCTTGGCAGATTCCTCTTCATTTAATTCTTTTTTTGTCATGTTTTTGGTAATCTTTGCCTCTGGTGATAATCTGCAGGAGTGTGACAGATTAGGAAGGAGAAAAAAAAAAAGAGAGACGCAGAAACTAAATATTAAAACAGCTGGGTGAGCAGCTATCGGGTGACCTTCAAAAATCCGGCCTGTGCAAAGCATTACCGCGGCCTGAGGATGCAGAGAGTGCGTTTCTCTCGCTTTCGTGCTTTTGCTGCCTTTGAGTCCTCTCACCCATTCATACTCATCCGGAAAGTTCTGCCTCTTCTCGCTTCTTATCCATCTGCCATCTGTGCCTCGGCCTGTTTCTGTGCTTTTAAAACACTCACTGCCATCTTAATTATAACATGGAGCAACACACAAACCACTCACAGGAACCTCTTGAATTTGTTGATCTACTATGCTTTTGTACCACCAACATTTGAAGCCAGTAAGCCTTTGTATGCATGTAATGAGTTTGGCATTTTGCACGCCACAAAATCAATGTGTTTGTCTGTGAAAAAATATAAATTGCACTTGCCTGGCTTTGCCTCTTTCTGTTTTTTTTGTTTTGTTTTTTGTTTTGTTTTGTTTTGTTTTGTGTTTTGTTTTGCTTTTGTTGTTTTGTTTTGTTTTGCAAAAGATTTCTATTTCAAATAAATGGCATTCTTTGAACTTTCTATTCTGAAAAATATTAAACTGTTTTCAGCCTCATGACACAGCCTTATTTTTTTGTTTTGTTTTTCAAAAGATTTCTGTTTCAAATACATGCCATTTTTTGAACTGTTTTATTCATCAAAGAATCCTGAACAGTTCCACAAAAATATTAAACTGTTTTCAGCACTGATAATAATGTGAGGTGTTTCTTGAGCACCAATCAGCATATTAGAATGATTTCTGAAGGTTCATTTGACACTGAAGACTGAAATAATTGCTGCTGAAAATTCACCTTTGCCATCACTAGAATAAATTACATTTTTCAATGTTTTAAAATAGAAAACAATTATTTTAAATTCTAACAAAATGTCACAATGTTACTGTTTTTTTACTGTATTCTTTATCAAATAAATGCAGCTTTGGGTGAGAATAAAATCGGTAGTGTATATTGATATCTAATACTGTCCAATAAAAATATTAATAATTATCAGATATCAACCTAAATATTTCCACTATATTTCTATTGTGTTGATAGATTTCTTTTTGGGTTGTTGGATGTGTTTGTTTTGCTTTGTTGGACTGATGAAAAATGGCAATATAATAATAATAATAATAATAATAATAATAATAATAATAATAATAAAAATAAAATTCAAATAAAATAAAATGTATTTTATATATAGTATATAATAAAATATGAATATAATTCTAAACATAATAAAAATCTAATTCTAATCTTAAAATTTTTATGTCGTGAACTAGCAAAAGTAGATCAGATTCACTTCAGTTTGAATAATACCACTCTGATGATTCACTCTGTGAATCATGAAAATACAAAAATGGTGTGGCTTGTGTGACTAGTAGTCATAACTTCAGCTCATATTGATGAGTTGGTATAAGCTAAGTAGCGGTGTCCTTGCCTGGCTTTGGCTCTGTCCCCGATGGTTTTCATAAAGTACACGTGGGCTTTGTTAATGTGCAGGATGGATTACACTTAATTGCAGCCCAGTACAATCTGACCAGTGCTGAAGAGAGGTATGTTGGAAAGAATTCCTCTGATGGTTAGAGTCTGTTTCAGTCAATCTAAGAACTTTTTGACAGCTTGTTTTGGTCAGCACTGTTATTTTCGGCATGATGTTTAGCTTTAAAACAAAGAAGCACCACATTCAACAGCCTGTTTTGGGGTCAACAAAGTTATTTTCAGCATGATGGTTAGAATAAGCCAGAGAAACAACACATTGTGCATGTTTTCTGGGTGAATTTGGCAAAGCTGATTGGCAGGTGGCAAGGTGACAGGCACAATTATTTTGAATGATTTTACTTTCGCCTTGGCTTGTAGAACATTGTTATTTTGCAAACAGCACAAGGATGAAAAGGATTATGCTTTTTTTGCTCTGTTTCTATCCTTTATGTTTATAACAGAGGCCATTTGAGAAGACAAAAGAAGTGTGTGGAGATTAAAATGTGTCATCGTTTCCCTGAAAGCTCATTATAAAGGTATTACATGGGCAGAAGGGGGTATGTGGCTTCAAATCAGGCGCCTTCATTCTTTTCCTCCCAGCCAAAGGCCAGCTGGCTGTTACCTTGCCTCATAATTAAGAGTCACCTATTAAATCCCCTACAGAAGGTCTAAATTAGTGTGACAAATCCGAGGGTCACAGTGCGTGTGTGTGGGACCTTCTTACTGGCTCCAATGCTTGGGTTTAGCTTTCTTTGGACCTTGAGATCATTAGCTATGGATTCACAGCCTCTTTGTCGCCGACAAAATGAACTATGTCTCATATCCATTTACTTTGACCGGTTTTACGTTTGATGTGAGATGTGAGGCCTCTGTGTGCAGTACTTAGCCACTGTAGACAGCATGTTGCCAAAGTAGGAATGGCTGCTCTTGTGTTTTAGAGGCTACACATCAGCTCTGAGAGTGTTTTGACAAGACAGATGTTCTGGATGCTGATGAACTCTTTGGCGTGTGTTACATCAGACAGCCGCTCATGTCCTTGAGGCTGTGAAGAGGAGGAAGTCTGCCTGCCTCTTCAGTGTCATCTGCACTCGCATTCACAACTGGTCTCATGCTGTTTGGAAAGGTTTCGTGTTCCTAGAATTGTATTTCATCCAGCTTCTAACCTCACTGGAAAGAGTCTCATTCAATAGACTTCAGATCTGAATGAAAGTATTGATCAGTTTAGTGCAGTGTTCATTTTAACACGTATATAGTTTTTTCACATATATAGTTTTTGTCTTAAGAAAATATGATTTTTTTTTAAATGTTTTTAATATTTTATAATTTCATTTTTATTTTAATCACCTTTACTACAATTTATACAGCTTTTAATACATTTTCGATTTTACTGACCAAATTGATCTCTAATTTTGCTCAAAGAAAATGAAATTTAGTTAAGAGATTTCAAAGTCAATCCAAATCAAATATTCAATATTAAATTCAACATTTTCAACATTTTACAAAAATGAAATGTTTTTTTATGCTTTGTTTGTTTGTTTTAAAGTGCACCTGCAATTGTGCAGATGCACAAATATTCTTATTTTTGTTTACATTAAAATTGGTCAATTATCTTCAACTGCCCATCTGTCTTCATTTGTGATGACAAAATCAAGAAAACCCTTAGTTAATGAGTATTTTTATGAGTGATTTTATTGACGAGATCAACATTACTTTAATGCATTTATATTATTTGCAGGTTTGCTCACGGTTTCATTGCTTTATTATATAGAAATGCTTTGTGTAGGCTTCTCACTGACATACAGATAATGAGGCAATATTGTCCGTCTCTCATCTCGCATCCTTTTCCCACTTCCTGACATGTTTCCCCCTCTTTTTCTGTACGCGTGGACATGTAGACCACCTAACTAGCTCCATTTGTCCAGATTATTTAGAGGGGTTTAACCTTGCAGCCTCTGTAAAACAGAGACATCCTTTAAAGGCTGCGCTTCCCTTAAAAGCCAAGCCTGTGGCCATACATCAGAAAACAAGAGCTACGCTTTGATAGCCGCTGCCATTAGACGCAGTCCTGTAAAGGGGCTTTGCCATTCAAGGCACTCTGGAGATAATTGTGCAATTAGCAAAGAAGATTGTGGAGTGCTTTGATCAGGAAGCAACATGCAACTCCTCAAGATATCAGAGTCACCAGAAAAGATGCACTGACAGCGGGGAGGGAGAAAAAGCAGCGTAGTGGACTTTTTTAGGACTAGATGGAGGTAAAAGGGCTCCAATTTGCTAAGCGCTCACACAATAAAACTTTAGCCCTTTCATCTACTGTCCTCGGGTGTAGATTAGCACTTGTTTATAATGCATTGTTTCAGTTTGAGTTACTGATGGGCGCCAAACACAGATTACAGAGGAAAGGAGATGTAGGTGAGAAAGATTCAAGGGAATAAAATTTCCCTCAGGAACAAGAGAGAGAGAAAGAGTCTGCAAGGATAAACCATTTCAGATCAGATTTGACCAAGAGGTGAGAATGGGATACTGATTTTCCCCCCATCACCAAATCATTTTTATTCCCCATTAAGAACAAGCTCATAAGAGTAATTTGATTCAGATTATACTAGTTGCATTTCATGATTTTGATTCACTAAAAACAACCATCTCATAAGTCTCATTTAAATCAGATTACTCTGTTTGCACTGTATGTGTTTGATTCACTAAAAGAACCAGCTCTTAACAGTTTGATTCACTTAAAGGACCAGCTCTTAACACTCATTTGAATCATAGTACAGTGGTTGCACTATATGGTTTTGATTCACTAAAAAGAACCATCTCATAAGAGTCATTTGAATTGGACTACACTAGTTGTGCTGTATGTTTTCTACTGTAGATATACTAGTGATGTAGCAGTTTCACTGAATAGGCAAAATAATCCACGTTAGAACTGTTAACACGACCAAATGTCTTTCAGTTTTAAAAAATGGAACTCTGTTTCCAACCTTACTCGCAATGCATTTAGATGCGTCACACGTTTGGACAGCCAGAGTGCTGAGGAAGGCAATGCGGTAAGATTGTTATATAAAGCCGGTGTATATAGGAAATAGATCTTAGCAGGGTCCCTGTGAATGACTGCCAGGTCAGGAAATAGAAGTGCAAGCTTTGGCCCTGCCTTAGTCCTTCTACCTCAGTTTCAGAATACCCCTCACCTCCTCTTCTTGGCCACACAGCCTGCGGAGAGTAACTCTGACGTAGGAGAGTCCTGGAGGGCTACATCGGTCGGCTTGGCACTCCTCTTTCCTCCTCGGCTTTTCACATAACCCGAGGCTCTGGAGGGGAAGAGAGGAGGCAGGCTACACTATGCTCAAGGGGCACGAAGCACTTCCAAAATAGCACTGGGTAAATAAGATCGCATGGGAACCAAACATTGGCCCGGGCCTCTTTCTCTGCCACATTTAGGCCTGTCCTGCAGGGGTCAGGACTCTCCATTCCTCACATCTAGACATGAGTGACACCCTGAATAAATCACACCAAGCTCAAACATCCAATCCCCGAGCATCAGGGGTATACTAATGATTATGTTGCCCACTGGGGCCTCCTTTGCTTTAATCAGCTGGTCATGGGCAAATGATGACAGAGGGACCACCATGCTTCATCCGATGGTTTCTGAGGTACAAACTCCAGAAAGTAAACCCCAGCTGTCAACGCTGGCACAGTAGGTGCACAAACACATTCATTTAATGTTGTTTCTTCAATTTTGGCCGCATGTCTTACACTCTCAGAAAAAAAAAAGTACAAAAGCTGTACCTGGGGTGATACCTTTTTTAAAAAGCACAGTTTTGTACATTTACATTTAAAAGATGCCTATTTAAATTCAAACATGTCGGGAAGTTTGAAATCTGAATTATTACATTTTTCAAACTATGACGATCCAAATAGGTTAAATAAACATTTTACTGTTTGAAGATAATTCATCTCTTAAAAAAAAAACAGTTTCACAGTCATCACTTCCACCACACAGAACAATTTTGTCCCTAATAATGCTTTTGTTTATTTATTTTGTCATTTATTCATTCATTTGAAGGTTAATGTACTTGGTTACCAAAAAGACAACAGTGTCAGGGAAGAGCATATCTGAGATGAAATATGCGGTATGATGTGTAAAGAAAGCAAAGAGAAATCAAGGTAAATGTCACTATTTTTTAAAATACAGTGTTTCATTTCCAAAGAGCTATAATTGTGGCCAATTTCTACAAAAAGTGTGAAAATATTATTGTAACAGAGTTCTGTATGATTGTAGTTAGGATATGTAATTAGACTTAGAAAGTCAAAGGCCATTTTATACCAAAATGTTAAAAATTTTATTTCCATTGTATTTAAACAGTACATCCTTTGAGATGTTGGAAATTACACTGTGGTGAGAATTTCCCTTACTTTCCTGAAGTACAAGGAAAAGCGTGTTTTAAGAGAGTATTTTCTAAATAGTTGACAGGGCCAAAAGTGTCCATATTTGAAGAAACGCCCTGTCTCTCTTGGATTGTAAAATCTTTAGTACTATAGAAGAGATGAGAGCTGGAGATCTGATGTATTTAGAAAGAAAGAAGGATCTTTATCCCCTGCCATTTCATAAATAAACCCAGTCTGCATTGTATCATTGTGGGCTTATCTGCATCCTCGAATGCTTCTTTCATGTGTTTGAGCTTTCTGTGTTTATGTAGTCTCCATATGGCTCTAGCACAGGCCTTGTGGTGAGCTTTGAAGGTCTTTTTTAATGTGTAACTTCAGGGCTCAAGTGGGTCTCTGCACTTAAGACAAACTCCAACAGCTGCTCTGTGGCCTGTGCTGTGAATAATGCACTTCCAGTTAGTGAGTCTCTGCTTGAGTGCGTCTGTATGTTGTTGATCAGAGGTATGGGATAGAGTTTACACTTCATGTTCCATCAGTTCAGCTATGAATGGAATTAAGGCCACCCCTGACACACACACCGCTTTTGCCTCCACCAGAAGGGCCTGTGTCTTGGCCTGGCAGGCCATCAGAAACCATCATAGAGTAGACTTGTGATGAGAGGCACAGAGTGACACCCTCGACCACACACGCTCACACATACATATACTCACACATACACTCCCCAGAGTGTGTCAGTGCTGCCGCCTCATCTGATTAACAGGAGCATGAGGCTTTACGTGACCTTTTTTCCCAGAATCCTCTCCAGGGCTGGGATGCTCAACCTTTTTTTCTCAGAATTCTCTCCATTGCCCGGATACTCAACACAATCGCCTTTACTGTCTTGACTCTTTGCACTTTACCTTCATTTTTTTCCCGATATAATCTGTCTTCACTCTTCCTTGTGTGCACGTTTGTTACTGCCACCGGCATGTAACCCTTATTAAAGGAAAGAAAGTGTTTGTGACACCTCGACCCACCGGTGTGGCACTGCGGTTGAGTTGTCTCCTCTAGTCCTCTCACATGAACACCCTCAGTATATCTCAAGGTTCAATCAACACTGTTTCCTCTCTCAAGGTGTCATGCTTTATAATTAGCGCACACATGAGAACGCTGGACTACGCTAGAGGAGACGCCGCCTGTCAACGCACCTGTACTCAGGCGGGCAGACTGGGCGTCTCTTGTAAATGGCTCATTAAAGTGATTCGATCAGAGAGGGATGATGCCGCAGAGTGTGTAGTGGGGCGAAGCCTATGGCTGAGATGTCCACTGTTGATGTCCTGATGTGCGCTGGACTGAGACCTACAACCACCTTTGCTTTTAGGACTGGGTAATAATATTGATTGTCTGATTATTAACAATCTCATTCTTCTTTTGAGTGATCTCAGTAATGATTTTTAAAATCCGAAGATTATTCTTTTTGTTCTATGCCTTTGTTTCTTGTAGAGCTAAATCTGCTGAAGCCCCACAGCAAAAGAAACCATATTTTAGAAAACCATAGTAATCAATTCCAGATTCATATTACCCAAATCACATTTTTTGAAGTTTGTTTTGAATGTAATGAGATAAAACGGATGTGTACCATGGAATAATGGCATGAAAACATGTCTTTCTATTGACCTTGTGGCCTGCATGTAATAGCACAATACAGCTTGCCAAGCATAGTCTGATTCACACAAATGGCTCTTATAAACAGGTTATTTTTAGTGAATCAAAACCAACAGCAACCAGTGCAGTCCAGTTCGTAAACAAATGGCACTTATGAGCTGGTTATTTTTAATAAATTATGAGTACAGTGAAATCTGTATAGTCTGATTCGCACAAATGACTCCTGTAAACCTACAGCTCAAACAGTATTCCGATTCGTGCAAATTCAATCAATATTCCGATTCATGCAAATGACTCTTATGAACTCCTTATTTTTAGTGAATCAACCTACAGTTTAACCAGTGTAGTCTGATTCATCAACAAATGGTTCTAATGAACTGGTTCTTTTAGTAAAGTTAAAACCTACAGTAATGCTCAACCTATACATTCCGATTCACACAAATGACTCATATAAACTTTTTTTTTTTAGAGAATCAACCTTCAGCTCAACCATTATAATCTGATTCATGCATATATGGCTTTTATGAACTGGTTCTTTTTAGTGAATCATTCTGCAGTGCAACCAGTGTAGTCCGATTCATGAACAAATGCTTTTAGTAAATTAAAATCTACAGTACAGCACAACCTGTTTAGTCCATTCATGCAAATGAACCGCTTAATTTAACATTTAATATTTGTTTAATATGTCATAATGTACCAAGTTGGAAGGTTCCATGTTTAATTTACAGCAATAGCTAAATGGAATTGAACTGTGATCTTTGAATTTGAATTGTGTATTGATATCCAGCCCTAACGGCTTTGTTGTTGACTTTCAGTAGTGAGGGCAACAGCTCTGGGAAAAACCAGGCTGGGCTGATGGGAGAAAGGGTGAGCTGTAAAATAGGGTACAGGCCTGGGAACCAATGGCTCTGGCCGAGCAGCAAAGGCCAGGCAGGGCCGTGTGGAGGGGTGGGAACGCGAGGCGCAGTGTCCTGCCAGGCTGCTCTTCCCGCGGGAGCCTCGGACAGAGAGACACTCGGAGTCGATAGGCTCTCTTCCTGCCGCGGGGTCAGGCCCCCTCCACAACTTCCCACCGACCCGGCAGGGCCCGACTCACAGTGGCAGGTTAAAATTAGTCTCTCTGGCTGAACTCGAGGCCTCCCTCTCTCAAGCCGCTCGGCCGACCCTGAGAACCAGAGAGTCTGATAAAACACGCAGTTTTCACACAGTAACTCTTCTCTGTCAGAGAGACAGATACTATCCATTTTCTTTTGGCCCCCATGCTGAGAGGTGGAGGATGATGGGGCTTTTGCGCGCTCTGTACTTGGGAGTGAAGCTCAGCACTGAACTCTGTCTGAACTCCTGCTCCATGATTTCTGCTTTATTATGACGCCAATTTCATTTTAAAAGCTGAATCAGGCCGCAATTCCCCTCAGAAGCAATTAAAACACAGCAGGGGCAACCTGTAGGATATCTTCTGCTGTCTCTTCAAGACGGCCAGATGCGCGCAGAGGCAACCTGTTGGTTATAACAATGTTTTTCTTTCTTTTGTTGTCCTCCCATGCTCACACTATCCCACGTTAGTCATCACAAATCACTGGCGCTTCATCAAAGACAGAATATACCACATGGATTCTTATTTTTAACATTAAATGTTGTCGTCGGTGTACATTTTTTTTGCGACATAGCACCAATTTGTGGTGTTTAAAGTGCAAGTCAAGCTTTCCAGTCTGTTGAAAGGTGCTCCTATAACAGCTCCCAGTTGTTAATTCAAACAAACGTCAGTGCTAATGTGCGCAAATGCTCCCAAATAAAGCGAGCGTTTACCCACAGAAGTGGAAACTCCTTTCTGAGGTTCCCGGTGTAAGTGATATTGACCAGTCCAATCCTGGCCGGTCTTCTGCCAGCCTTCCAGTAAGAGGGTGTATGTGTGTGCGGAGGATCGATGCATGTGAGGCCAGTCAGCACGTGTGTTTAGACAAGTTTGAGGGGATAATGGCTGTTGCCGCTCGGACACACCGACCTAATGGAGACGAATGGCTCCAATCTTCATTAAAAGCAAAGCCGATGGACTAGAGTTTCGGTGTTAATGTACTGCTTTCATTGTTAAGGTGTGTGCTGGCTCTCAGAGTCAAAACAAGATAAGAGTGTTTTCACACCTGGTTAGTGTAGTGGTGGTTTTTCAAACCCCGAGACATTTTGAGTCAGCAAGTTTGCCATTAAAAGGATGACGCTGGAAATGATGATAAAAACTCAAGCTACAGAAGTTTTTTTGGTAACACTTTCTATGAAGCCCGTATTTATAATACATTATAAGGGTATTCTTAAGGCATTATAATGAATGCATAATGCATTATAAATAACTTTATATGTTGTATCATCTCATGAATAGTCATCAGAACAGTTTTAATGTGTTATAATATTTACTTATTTGTGGTTATAGCTTTTAAGAGGATGATAATTTATAATACCAAGGAACACGATGCATCCACTTAGGTTACAATGGATTATATTTCTCATAGTTACAATGCATTATAAGTCTCATATCTTGCCATTTTACTTATGTTACTTTACTTAAAGCGGACAAATACCACCTATAAGTAATAATAATAATACAATTTTTT
Organism: Spinibarbus caldwelli; assembly: GCA_039654775.1. Lineage (NCBI taxonomy): Eukaryota > Metazoa > Chordata > Actinopteri > Cypriniformes > Cyprinidae > Spinibarbus > Spinibarbus caldwelli. The sequence goes on along the minus strand of CM077253.1, from coordinate 12,020,026 downwards.
TTCTCAAACAGCCGTAAGATCAGATATCAGATCAGATGAATGTGTAATATGACACATTTGATTTAAACATTTTTTTTTTTTTTTTTATAATATCAGTTTGATTATTTTGATGGTACCCTTTAGACAGCTGTTGATAAGTCACTCTGCAACTACATGTTAATTGGCCGTCATTAGAATATTAGTAGTGTGTCTGCTAAATATATGCTAACACTTTATTTTGATGGTTCCTCAACAGACATACTGAGTATAGGATACTTTGCAAGTATGTAGTCTACTAATACTCTTAGGTATATATAATAAACATTGCATTTTTTTTTTTCAGTTGAAAGTATTAGCTAGCTCACATTAGCCTCAATATTAGCCTCACAGGAAACACTCAAATAACACTCAGCACCTAACCACTCACAAGATGTTGTAAGGTACTGTGCAGATCTTAAATAAACAATGTCAAGATATAATATAGTCCACTATAAATGAAGTAGATTTAATATGGTGTTCATTGTGTTATAAATAATCATACTCTTAAAAGTTATAATCACAAATACGTAAATATTATAATGTATTATAATTGTTGTTATGATTATTCATGAGATGTTATAATACATTATAAGGTTTTTTATAATGCATTATGCATTCATTATAATGCCTTAAGAATACCCTTATAATGTATTATAAATACGGGCTTCATAGAAAGTGTTACCGTTTTTGTTTTTTTTTTTATATCCAGCATGTTTATAGGTAGCTACCTACCTGAATAATGACTCGTCTGGTTTAATAGTACAAGCTTTTGAAGGTAATATTCAGGCCCCTCCTTTTGAGATTTGTTACTGCCACGATAATGTAAAAGTCAAGCAAGTAAATTATGGTTATGTGTAAATATGTTTCTGGCCATCCAATTTACACAAATTATTTTTTTGTGTAGACTGACTTAGACACAGTTTAAGTTGTTAAGTTGGTTACGTTATTGTTGTTTTTTCCTCCATAGTTCTTAATAGTAATTCATTTTAAATTCTTTTTATATATATTTTACTAATTTTATGTATGTGTGTGTGTGTGTGTATATGTGTATGTGTATATGTGTGTGTGTGTGTGTATGTGTATATATATATATATATATATATATATATATATATATATATATAACTAATTGTATTACCTTTTAATTTTTTATATTTATTTATATTCATTTCCAATTTATTTCTAAACTGTTATAAAATAATTATTAATTATTAATAAAAAATATAAATTATTACTAATATTATGATTCTATTAAATGTGATTTATTTTGTAATTTAATATATTTATATTAGTTTTTTTATATTTCTGCATTATATATAATATTTATTTATTTAATTTATATTTTTGTTTTTGGGATTAAAAAAAAAGGTTTGCTGAGCAAAATCAAATAAACTCACACATTGCTGACACATGTAAATGACCAAAGTGTGTAGTGTGGTGTTATTCAAATTCATAGTCACCAGCCAAGATTACATCATATACACATGTAAAAACAAGACATAACATATGTATCCAAAATCACAATTTTATATTTATTTTAAAATAACTTTATATTTATTTTATATTATTTTCCTTTTTAATTTAATTCCTTAAACTGTTATTACAAAATAATTATAAATTATGGATAAAATCTAAAATAATTACTAATATTATATTTATATTAAACATATTTTTTTTTGTAATTAAATGTATTTTATATTATATTTTTATATTCTGCATTATATATAATAGGTTATTATTTATTTATTTAAGCCATTTTTTGGGGGGAAAAGTTTGTTGTGATAAAACATATGAACCCACACATTGCTGTCACATGTAAGCAACCAAAGTGTGTAGTGTGTTGTTACTCAAATTCATAGTCACCAGCCAAGATTACATCACTACACCCTTAAACGTGAGATGTAACATATGCATCCAAAATCATGTTTTTTTGTTTTTTTTTTGTTGTTGTTTTTTTCTCATACATATTTGGTTGATTTTTTTCTCATGGCAGACACGGCTTAGAGAGAAGGGCTCCAGAGTTCATGAATGATGCTGGGTTGCATTAAGATGTCTGTGCTCATTCTGATGAATGGGGATGAATGGGATTTGCCATATCGTGCAGTGCCACAGCCAGCAGGAAAGCAAGCAGATAGCACATCCTTCTCACATTCATCAAGCTATATTTCACAATCTCTTTAAAATGAATGACCAGAGCTGCCCGTCAGTGGCCAATTTGTGTCTCCTCTCCCCTCTGACATGTGGGAGTAACAATTATCAGCAGACAGAGAATGTGTGTCTATGTAAAATATTCAAATCATTTTCTCCATTTCTTCCTCTTCTAGACGGCAAAGTTCATCCTGTGTTAGAAGAAGTGGGCGATTTAACAGCTAGTCATAGATGTCGGCTCAAGCTTTGTTGTTTGGTCCAAGCGTGAGTGTGTTTTGTGAGGTGGGTGGTTGTATTTTGGAGAAATTGTGCGAGTGTGTATACCGCTCCATCCTCAAGTTTACAACTGCATCATAATAGTCATCTGTGTATGATTATGTGATACAAACACAGCGTGTATACACACTACTGAGACTGTGTGTGTGTTTGTGTGTGTGAGAGTCATCCCAGTGTAGGACTGGCTGGAGGGCAGGGTATAGCGTGCATGTGGAGTGTCCGTAGCAGGGGACGCCAGGCTGTCTCCAGGATCTGAGGCCCTCCCCACCAGTGCAGACGCAGGAAGAGTCCTCCATAAATCAGCCCAGATTAGAGGGGCCGCTGGGCCGAGCTCTGCAGACTGCGCTGCTTAATGTCAGAGCACCAGAGATGGCTTAAACAGTCTTTCTCCTCACTTTTTTATTAAATCTACTCTGTAACTCAAAGGGGGAGACTGCGAATTGAAGGTGAGAAGGCAGCAAGGATGGGATACGGAGAGCCACAAATGATGAGCTTTCCAGTAATGGCTGAGGAATAACAGAGCGACTGGATTCACAAAGTATCTGTTGTGTTAGATAGCTGAGACTAATCTGAGCCTGGGGAGAGAGACGGCCATCCTGCTCGCGCTCGCATTGGTTGAACAAAGGGCCCTCCGTGTCTGCACGGAAATGCAGTGTCACATTCTCTCACACACATTCTCTCCAACTTGATGCGCACACACACGTTATTTTTCTCACGCTCGCAGACAAATGCTCTCTGTCACGAACTCTCGCTGTCATTTCCCGCTGCCTGTATCAGGTACCACGTGTTTTCCTTAGTATTAGCTCTGGTGTCGGAATCCTCCTGGGCAGACAGCGCTCACTTCCGATGACACTGCATTGTTTGTGAAATCAAACAGTCAGCTGTATTTCTGTGGTCTCTGAGTTTTGGGCTTCCTAATGCAACTCAATGGTGAAGTCTCATCTTAATATGACATTTAGAGGGAAATAAAAACCAACACACCCAGTATATCTCATGCCAAGTTATAAAATATAGTAACCCAATTATTTATAGTCATATACATTTATTTATTTTTAATTAAAGTATTTTTGTGATACATTTATATTTACACTAATACACAATATACACTAATAACACAATATAATACAATTACAATTACAATTATGTATTAATAAGATTTATTTATCCTTTTTTTCCATTGATAATAACGATGTGAGTGTAAACAAAGAGATTTTTTGGCATGCTGCTTCAACCTAAAAGAAAACATGTTGAAAATACACTATAAAACCATTACTCAGGATCAGTGTTTTGCAATCTGACTGAATCCAGATGATTTAAACCATTTATAGACACACTTTGTCATTTTGGTTTCGCTCTTTGTAGATTAATTGCTGTTTGTAGATAAATATGGTTCTGCTCATCGTAAATTAGACTTTATGGTGATCAGGGTCATATTTTTTGTTAAAAGCTGCATAAAAACGCCACTGTGTCAGGCCACGTCTTCGTTCGATTTTATACTTCAATTGTGAGAGCCTAGGCTATGTTGACAACAAAATTTAGCTCATTTAATCGACTTTTCTGCTTCTTAATCTATCTTTTGTTATAAAGTGTGGGTCACAGGTCCACATCATTTTCCAGCAAAGTCTGTCGACATAAAGTAATGGCTTTCTTGTTGTTCTCTCCTATTTTTGGGTATAGACTGAACCGTATCATTGTGTTGGCTCACAGGCATTTTCTTCACATATTTTAAAAATAATTATATTTTGACAACTTTTTTTTCCCCCCATCACAATCCAATTACAGTTTCCAATCCTGTCCTAATGATAGCTTTCGAATGTAATAAAGTGTGTATGGTGTCTTTGGCTGAAACCAAAGGAAATCCTTCAAAAGTGAAAGCAGGCCAGTAAAAACACCAGTAGTTCTAACCTCTTGTCTTTTCTCTCCACCGTCTATGTGTTGGTCATTTAAACCCAGCCAAAGTTTGGTCTGTAATCTGTAAATCGGTGTCTTTCTCTCAGAATGGCTGCAGTGAGTGTGATGTATTCCTCAGTTTACTCGCAGTGAATGGCCATGGGAACTGTGCATTGCGTGAAGTCACACAGATATTAGTCAAAAAAAGTTGTTAGAATGGTCATGCTGACGTCCCTCCCCTCTTCAGCATGTCACAGGGAAAGTATTGATCCACAACTTCCCAAAGTTATTTATAATTGAAGATAAACAAGGAATGTCCATATGCCTGGGAGCCAAGTCAATGGGGGTGCATTGTTTTTATTTTCTGTTTTTCTTATTTCTTTTTTTTTTCTTGTGAATTCTTGAAGAAAGTTCTCAAGGGGAAAGATTTTTTTTTTTCTAAGTAAAAATAAAATAATAAATATGTGTGTATAAAAAGAAGTGATAAACCAAGTCACACCAGCCCACGTAACGTGGGAAGGAAACTGTTTGTGTTATGGACGTAACACATCCTATTATTATCCCACTGTGTGTGACAGCTCTGACCAGAGCTGCCCTTAAACACACACTGAGCTGTTTGAGGAGAAACGCTACTTCCTCTGTCCGCACACACACACACACAGACCATCTAAGGCCAGACCATTCCCAAGTCTTTTTTCTGACAGCCTTTATGGGAATGCTTAAATATAACCCTGGCGGCCAGCAGAGACGACATAATCAAACGAGTTGAGCAGTAGTTTTTCCCCACTTCAAGGTGGTCCTGCTAATCTTTGGGGGCACTGTCACCATCTTGGTTGGAAAGAAGTATTGGCCTTAATTTAGGGCATTTAAGGGCAGCACTGGCTTTGCCAGACCCATTCCTTCTTTCACCACAAAGCAGGAACGTCTTACGCCATAGCGAGCAAGTCCTCGCCTCTTCGCATTTAACCTTGACATCATTTTACACAAACTCAAAAGCATTTTCTGCAGACCATCAGCAGAAAGTGATGCTCGGTGAGTTTGAATCAAATAACAGCAATTAGCATTAAAGACGTTTTCAAACTGGAGCTCTGACAGAGAGTTTGATGGAAAAGAATGTCTAAGTTATGTTTGAAGGTTTACGAAGAGCTAAATCGTTATGTTTAAGGACACAAATTGGGGATGCACATTACATTGATACAATATTGGCTATTGGCCAATATGCTACCAATATAATAAATATAAAATTTTATTTATTTATTGGTGTAAATAATAGGGCTTGGTTTTGACACAAATTTCACAATTCGATTCGATTATGCTTCACAAACTTGCAGTTCGATTCAATTTTGATTCAGTATCAATTATTTTGGATGTACATCAGGTACAGTGTATGGTAAATTTTATCAAGGAAAAAAATGTGTGCTTTGTGTGCTATGCGCATTTCGTAAAAAAATGAGAATAGTTTAAAATCATGAAATCTATATTTTTTTACCCACCCCTAGTAAATAATATTGGATATTTCATAGTTCATGTTCATTTCCTATATTTTTACATTTAGATTACCTTTGCTGTAATCTAACACTCACTCAATCTTTAAAATCACTAAAAAATGAAATAACTGTTATTTAATAATTCAAACTGTGTATTTTTTTTCTTCTGTGTAATACAAAAGAGATTTTGAAGATTTTTTTTGTCCATAATATGAAAGTTTGTAAATTCCAAAACAACATTGAATCCCATTGACTACAACCGTAAATAAATAAAAAACAATTATTAAAATTAATGTCTGTTTTAATGTTGCCATTTCTACATTTACAATTTTAAATGATTAATTTTATTTTATTTATCTAGACAAGCTAGAATTTGAATTTTAATATCATCTTAATATCGTCTTTAATATTGTTTTAATAACATTTACACTACAATTCAAAAGTTTGTGGTCACTAAGATTTTTTTTTAAATTAATACTTTTATCCAATAGGGATGCATTATATTGATCAAAAGTGACAGTAAAGATGTGTTATTCTACTTTAAATAAATGTTGTTCTTTTGAACTTTCTTCAAACTTTCTTCAAAGAATTCTGAAAAAGAAATATGTATGTATACGTATGACAGTTTCCTAGTGCTGTCAAACAAATAATCGCGATTAATCGCATCCAAAATAAAAGTTTTTGTTTGCATAATATATGTGTGTGTTCTGTGTATCTTTATTATGTATACAGTCATGGCCAAAAATATCAGCACCCTTGGTAAATATGATCAAAGAAGGCTGTGAAAATTAATCTGCATTGTTAATCCTTTTGATCTTTTATTTTAAAAAATTCACAAAAATTTAACCTTTCATTGGATAATAAGAATTTAAACTGGGGGGAAATATCATTATGAAATAAATGTTTTTCTCTAATACACATTGGACACAATTATTGGTACCCCTAGAAATTCTTATGAGTAAAATATCTCTGAAGTATATTCCCATTCATATTCACAATTTTGAGCACTCCAGGGTGATTATGAACATGAAATTATCCAGCCATGGCTTCCTGTTTCACAGAAATATAAATAGGAGAGAAAACAAAGCCCAAATTCCCTTAATCATCCATCACAATGAGAAAAACCAAAGAATATATTTCTGATGTGCAGCAAAAGATAATTGAGCTTCACAAATTAGTGAAGTGGCTTTAAGAAAAGAGTTAGAGCAGTGAAAATTCCCATTTCCACCATCAGGGCAATAATTAAGAATTTCCAATCAACATGAAATGTTACGAAACTGCCTGGAAGAGGACGTGTGTCTATATCGTCCTAATGCACGGTGAGAAGGAGAGTTTGAGCGGCTAAAGACTCTCCAAGGACCACAGCTGGAGAATTGCAGAAAATAGTTGAGTCTCGGGGTCAGAAAACCTTAAAAAAAAAATTGTCAAACAGCACCTACATCACCACATGTTGTTTGGGAGGGTTTAGAGAAAAATTCTCCTAGCTCATCCAAAAACAAACTCCAGCATATTCAGTTATCAGACATGACTGGAACTTCAAATGGGACTGGCTTCTATGGTCAGATGAAACTAAAAAATGAGCTTTTTAGAGCATGGGTTTGGTGAACACAGGGATAAAAAGTACCCCATGTGTACAATGAAATATACTGCTGTATTTTTGATGTTGTGGGCCTATATTTCTGCTGGAGGTCCTGGACATCTTGTTTAGACACATGGCATCACTGATTCTATCAAATACCAACAGATAAAAAATCAATAAGTGACTGACTCTGTTAGAAATCTTATAATGGGCCATGTTTGGATCTTCCAACCGTACAGTAATCCAAACACAAACCTAAAAAACAACACAAAAATGGGTCACTGAGCACAAAAGCAAGCTTCTGCTATGGCCATTCCAGTCCTCTGACCTGAACCCTGTAGAAAATGAGTGGGGTGAACTGAAGAGAAGAAGCACCAACATGGAGCTGGGAATCTAAAGGGTCTGGAGTGATTCTGGATGAAGGAATGGTCTCTGATCTCGTCAGGTGTTCTCTAACCTCATCAGGCATTATAGGAGAAAATTTAGAAATGTTAAACTGGTAAATGGAGGTTTCAAAAAGTATTGAATAAAAGGGTGCCGTTAATTGTGGCCAATGTGTATTAGAGAAAAAACATTTATTTCATAATGTTATTCCCCCCCCCCATTTTAAATTCTTATTATCCAATGAAAGGTTAGATTTTTGTGATTTTTTTTTTCTTTTTTTTTTTAAATAAAAGATCAAAAGGATTAAAAATGCAGATTAAATTTCACAGCATTCTTTGATCATATTTACCAAGGGTGCCAATTTTTTGGCCATAACTGTATATAAATACACACACACAGAGTATATATTTTGAAAATATTTACATGTCTGTATTTATATTCATATAATTTATATTATAAATAAATATATTTAATATATAAAAATAGCGTATTTTTCTGAAATATATACATGCATGTGTGTGTATGTGTATATATACTTAATAAATATACACAGTACACATACATATATTATGTAAACAAAAACTTTTATTTTGGATGCGATTAATCGCAATTAATCGTTTGACAGCACTACAGTTTCCACAAAATATTAAGCTGTTAAACTGTTTTCAGCATTGATAATAAGAAGAAATGTTTCTTAAGCACCAACAAATTAGAATGATTTCTGAAGGATCGCATGACCCTAAGGACTAGAGTAATGGCTGCTGAAAATTAAGCTTTGATATCACAGGAATAAATTACATTTTAAAATATATTAAAATACAAAAGTTATTTTAAATTTTAATAATATTCCACAGTAGTACTGTTTTTACTGTATTCAAATAAATGCAGATTGGAGAACATAAGAGACTGCTTTCAAGAACATTAAAAAATCTTACCAACCCCAAACATGTGAACAATAGTGTCATTTATCATTTATCAGCACATAATAATTATCAGACAGAAATGTATCCGTAATACTTTGGCGCTCATCAGAACAAGATGAAGATATGCTTCACTGAAGGAAGGAAGAGCACCCAGTAAAGTCATAGTGAAGAAGGAAGTGATCTCACAGAGCTCAAGGTTAGCAGGATTGTCTGGACCTCTCAACACCACTCGGCAGCAGCCCCACCTGCCCCGCTCTCATTCTCCTCAAGGCTGAAATAAACCAAATGCTTCCCCGACGTACGTTATCCCCTCTCTTTCATCAACAAACTGTGCTAATGACTTATTCAAAGCTGTTTGTTCTTGCTCCTGCCGAGAGAAGGCTTTGATGATGTATGGCGGTCTCGGGTGGTGTGGCCCTTAAGAAAGCTTTGACACTTGGAAGGCCTCCCATCGCCTGCGAGCTGGTTCAGCGGCACTGGTCCTCACGCTTCATGGTCTAAAACTGTCACCATGTGTAGAATTACAACAATTAGCCTGTGATTTGTGTGAGACAGTGGCCTGAGGCTGTAGACCACCCATGCGTTGCTGCCGGGGAAAGGTGCTGGTGACTCAGCCCTCTGTAGGCGTCGGTGGAGCCATTCTCCAGATTGAGCAGCTGGCGAGCAAGGGTGATTGTATAAAGAGTAACTGTAAGGCTTCCGGGGGATTGTGTTGAGGGCATTTTTTAGCATGTTAGCTGCTTTTTTTTTAAATGACAACCCCCCAGTGCTCTAATACCACAGACAATCCCAGATACTGAGGTCTTGAGTGAACTATTGTTTCATTCCAGTTTGGCTTTGGATCAGTTGTAGATGCATCTGGTGCTTTTTAGAACTGCAAACTGACAATGTCAATGTGTCGGTGTACAAAACAAGCTACTCGTTGCAGACAAGACTCTCTTGGTGCCTGGCAGACTTCTTCCCACAGGAGAGTAATGCTTGTATATCTCACATGTTGTCTGCTATGCCTGTTTACCCATGCCTGTGGTGGCCAAGTAAACAATCTTTTGACCATAGATTGTCACTAAATCGCAACACATTTTTTTGAATGGTATTTTTTTTTTCATCTGAACATCGATTTTTATGCATCTTCTTATGCAAAGATTTACTTTAGTTATACACAACTTTATTTATGCACCGTTTTGAGGGTAAATGATCAAATTTACTGTAATTGGATAATAGTGATTATTAAGTTTGTTCGCTACTATGTAAACTAAAAATTTAAAGAATACTAATGTATTTTAATTGTGAATTGTTTGACATTAATTCAGTAAATGGAGCCTGCTTTTTGTCTATGCAATCAAAGTATAATTTATTTATTATATAAATATATAATTAATTTATTTTTAAATTTAAATAATAAATTCATGTTTACATAAGTGTATTTGTGTTAGCATTTTATTTTATTTTATTTTATTATTTTATTTATTTTAAATGGATAGCCCACCCAAAATAATTATTCTGTCATCATTGTCTTATGCTCATGTCATTCCAAACCTTTCTTTGTTATGTGGAACATAAAAGAAGATATTTTGAAGAAATGTCCCATTGACTTCCATTATATAGACAAAAAAATACAGTGGAAGTCAGTGGGAACTGAAACTGTTTGGTTTCACATAATAAAGAAAGTCATACAGGTTTGAAATGACATGAGGGTAAATAAATGATGACATAATCTTAATTTTTGGGTGAACTATCCCTTTAAATTTATTTATTTATTTTTTAGTAGTGAAAAATACTAATCGAATCGTGTTAAAGTGGTTTAATGTTTATCACTGTTAAAAAAAAAATAATAATAATAATAATCCAACATTTTCATAGTTATAACAATATCCATAAATTTAGGCTGTTGTAAGTCAAAGCCATATACAAAGAAGCCAGAGCACAGTTTGGCAGTCTCCAGGTATGCTGAACCTCCTGAGATCAGCCGTGATGGGCTAAATAACCTGAGATCAGTGACGGCTGCAGGTAAAGGGCTCCATTTACTGTCCCTACTATCTGAATGGAGCATCTAACTGTTGCCTATCCAACAGGCTTCACTCACTCTAATTGCAAGTAACTACTGGCCTTTGAAGTCTGACGTGAGGAATCTGTGGTATTCTTCAGAGTCTGTGCCTGAAAGGAACGTCCTCTATCCACATTCATTATGTCCCAGCTCAAGTGTATAAACAGTTGAATTAAGTAATGGGAAGTGTTATTTCTGAGCAGAATGGATGTTCTGTGTTCCGCTAATGCTCGTCGATGATTTATATAAGTGTAGTTTTTGAGCTCTTGTATGATTTTAAAGGCTCCCCTGAATCTAAACCCCCTTGGACTTGGACACTGTTGACTTCTAGGCAAAATATGCTTCTCTGATGCTCCTAATGAATACGTCCTGAACCAGCCCACCCTTTTTCCTTTGTGCCCCTCATCCCATAGCGTGGTACTTCAACTTTGAAAAATGCCAGGAGAGTGTATCTCATGGCCCAAAGAATGTTTTATCTGCTCGAGTTATCGTTTTTCACTTAATGACGGCCATTATAGCCTCAGAGCGGCAGAACAGGCTGCAAGCAAGTGCATAAGAAGTTTGAAGTTTTTTTTTTGCTTCTCCGTTCTCTCTCCAAGGTGTAATGCAATCTAACCTTGGGAAGAGGCCTGGAGTGGCTGGAGCCGTAATGTGTAAGAGGCTCCTCTGTTAAAAGTGGCGTCGTCAGGGATGGAGCGAGGGGAGTTAGGGGCGAGGAAAGGCAAAGAACGGGGTCTGCTTCTTGTCACTCAGGGCAGCCTCTGCCCAGGGAGTCTGTGGTACTGCAACCCAACACGGCCAAGCGATCGTGCTGACACTGCATTCAAAGGGCTACAGTGGGATAACCTATTTAAGGAGAATCGAGCTTCATAATCTATTAGATCGCTCTTACTCGTCCAGAAGCTGCCTAATAAACCTCTGCAGGTCATACTAGGATGACCTGGATGACTGAGAATCTCAATAGACGTAACCCCTGGTAATTCCAGCAGCTAAACCCTTCTGTTTTGTGTCACTTTGTGTGAATAGGAACCGAGAGGCATCAAACCAGTGTTTGTGTTTCTCTGTTTTAATGGGCCATTTGAATAAGCCTGGTTGTGACCTCCTGACACCCATCACAATGAGCAGGTCATCAAGGGGATTAGCTGCTATTTTCTAACAACTTTCGCTCGCTCTCTCGTTCTCGCATGTCCACTGAGATGTTTCTTGGAAGCATCTCTCGTGACAAGATCTAATCTAACACTTGTGTATTTGAGGTCACTACAAGTTCAATTAGCCTCGGCCACCTGTTTGCCTTTAACATTTTACCCAAACAACACTGGTCATCAACATGGTGCTCAAGGTAAACACACACATAAACTGACACTCTCCTAGTGATGTTTAAAGAAACAGCTTTTAATGCTATTTAAATATATAGGTCAGTGACAATGCTTGTTTTTTGTCTTATGTATTCGTTTTTTTTCAGAAATGCAAGCAAAATGCAATCAGTGCATAGAATGATATTAGTGCACCTTTACATTATAGGCATGTTTTTAATTTCTGTTAAAGTGATATGTTATTATGTATATAGTAATTATATAATATGTATAGTAATTATGAAGTATGTTTGCATCTATATATATATATATATATATATATATATCTATATATATATAAAATTACAAATTTTAAAATAAAATATAAACTTAAAATAAAATTAAATAAACTTAACTAATAATAAATATAATATTTTATAATATAAAATAAACTAGTAATAATAAATAATAATAAGATTTTTTATTCTGCACAACCAAAGTAATAAGTAATGTGGTGCAACCTTTTTGGAAGCAAGGTTAGTTCCCAAAACTAGATTATATTTATGAACTAATTCATGATATTTGTTTTTAAAAAAGATAATATAGATAGATATGGGTCAGTGACACAATGCATATTTTTTGTCTTAAATTTTAATCTTTTCAGAAAATGCATGTTTTTAATTTCTATATTAAAGTGATATATATATATATATATATATATATATATATATATATATATATAGTAATTATAAAGTATATATTTGCATATATTTAAACTAATAATACAAGATTAATTCCCAAAACTAGTTTATATTTATGACTTAATTCATGATATTTATTTTTTTAAAAAGAAAGATAGATAGATAGATAGATAGATAGATAGATCCCATATGTTTATGTGTAACTATGTGCGCGGTATACGGTGCCATCTGGCCTTGCGTTTGCTCTGATTGAGTCATCAGGCGTGAGCAGACTGGGTGCTGAGAGCTGCCTGCGCTACTGCGGATATATTCTCTCCAGGATTGGCCTTCACCCCTGCGGATCAGGGCATAAAATTGCCGGCCCTTTTGCACCCACATGTGTTGATAAGTCCCATTAATATCTCACTGATCCCTGCTGGTTCAGAAGCCGTGTGGGAACTCTAAGCCCCATCATGTAGAAATGGCTATCAGCACTATGATACGGAGCAGAGAGGGAGTGGCCGGCACTGATCCCCAGTAGACAGGATCAGGGAAGCGTATGTGAGCACTAACCGACGAGGGGGGGACTGGAGTCGGGTCTGAGCTGGTGACAGGTGCCGGGCCTGGCTTTGGCTTGCCATGACCCTCCGTGCTTGGCGGCGCAGGCTGGCGCTACCCACCTAATCCCCGGCCAGCTGTTGCAGTTGTCGTCCCAATCAGGGTAAAGTGTCGGGGCAGGTGGCGGCTGGTTCAGGTAGCTCCGGCGCATGCTGATCGGCAGATCCGTGTGGCAGTGACAGAGCTCTTCTGTCATGGGGCTGCTTTGTGCTGATGGCCGGCCCCCTGAAAAATCTAGGCCACATGTTTCCAGAGCTGTCAGTGGCCCTCTGGCCTCCCATCCATTACCCCGCTGACGCTACGGGGCTGCAGCAGATCGGGGCCCGCAGAGAGGGCAGGAGGTGGGTCAGGGTGCATCCAGACACCCCTGCCGGTGGTGAATGAATCAGTCCGTCTCTGTTAGAGCGACTTGTCACAGCACCATCCATCATGGCAGGAGCTTGTCTGTCTGAAGCGTTAGGTCTGCCGAACAGAAGCAGGATGTTGTGTCTGATGCTTAAACCTGGAGAGGTCATTTGCCCGGTCTTTATCGTGACTAACAAGCTGAGAGTCTTGGATATTTTGGATATCTGGAATTCTGCAGGAAGCTTGTTGTAAATCAGCTTGGACGTTATGTGATAACCAGATTTCAGTGGTTACTTTGCAAATGTAGAGCAGAATGATCTCCTAGTTTAAGCCGTGAAGCGGAGTATATTAAAACAATCAATATGGGCCATACATGAAGATGAAGATGCTGAGTGCTCCCTCTGATCGATCAATACGATGGTTAACGTTTCTCCCGGATAGTTTTAACATCAAAGTCAATAACAAGCTTTGTAAATTGCAGCGTTGGAATAAAAGATTACTGGGGTCTATCCTTCTGCTCCCCATCCTATGAATTAAATTTGATTATTATGGAGAATTTATCCGAGGAATATGATGGAATTTATCCGAGGATGCGTATTTTTTTTGAGATTTATTTGCTAATGTAGTTTTGAGATCTCTTCTCTGATCCTGAAAGATCTTCAGGATTATAAGCTGTAATATTACTATAATGCTGTATCATTAGAATGTTGTTTTGGTGTTGGATCATATACAGTATGATTTTTATTTTACTGTTACTGTATAGGGGTATTTAATCATTGGTCAGTTATTTGTTGACAATTTAATCTTTTAAACATATTGACTGTTGATTTATCAATTTTAGCACAAATGCAGTCAGTAAAAATGCTGTAAAAACAATACATTGGATTTTGATTTGGATTTTATATTAGTATTATTAATATTAATAATCATAAAACAATGCAAGATTAAGTTCCTAGTAAACATAAATGCAAATTTAGCACATACATTTATAATACCAGCACTCAAATTTCTTAATTATATTTGTTTAAATTGTGTATTACATATAAAATGACATGTCAAATAATACTAAATTAAACTAATTAAATTCCTACTAAACAAAAAGGCAAATTTAGCAGACTACACAAATAAAATACCTACATATTTTTTTTAATGGTGTATTATTTACCTGTTTATATATGGTGTTTTCTGTTTCAGTTAAAAAATTGTAATAGTTGATACCTGTATGTCTATTTTGTACCCTTTTTTGAGATTTTTGTTGTTTTTGTTTTGGGAATATAGATTTTGGAGTCTGTAACTGATATCCTAACTTTTTTTTAAGGCAAAAAGGGACAATTTTTTCATTTATTAAGGCAAAAAGGGCCAAATATACAATGGCATGGATCAATCTGTGCTTATCGTTTGTGGTTCAGTATACATGCATTTTTATTTTGTGAATACAGTGGAATTAGAAGCACAGCTAAATCCCGAATCTCTTCGTCTCTGCAAGCAAAATAATTTTGTTTATGCTCTGATGTAGAGTGGTTATGATTGTATTTGTGGGTTTTTTAGATTATTATGTGGGCACATAGACTTTATATGTGGTCTCTGTCGAGTCAGTTTGCATGTGTGTTAGTGTGTACGCGTGTGCCGCTGGTATAGTACGGGTGAGGTGGTCCAGCAGGGTTTGGCGTTAATACTCTCCATAAGTATCCAGTGTCCGGAGGCAGTGTTCGGATGGGAGTGTATCAGTTTCCATAAGATTCTGGCAGTGCTGATTCGTCTGTGGTTATTGGGCCGTACAGACAAGCTTTAACAACGGTGTCTAGTGCTGGAGCAGAGGGGAGAGGGTCCTGCCAGCCTCAACCCGAGAGTCCCTCAGCACTCTTTACAGTAATAAAACAGCACAATATCGGACATCCGACACCCCAGATCAAACCCCATTACATTAAGGAAATATTAGACTGGAGCGCCAGCCTGATGCATGCACACGTCAAGATGGCGGACAGGACTGGATGGCTGAATCTGTGCTCTGAGAGGAAACAGACATGAATTAAAATGTGTTTACCCCCCAACATTGTCAGCAAGTTGGCAGGCTCTTCACAATACTGATGCCGTCTTTACATGGACCGTGAGCGTGTATTGATTGCACCGTATCACTTGCATCAAATGCTTCTTTTTCTCTATTGTGGCCGTTTGATATTTAGGAAATTACAAGTGGAATACTAAACATGGCAGTTTGATACTTTAAAAATACTTTTTAAAAATATTTTTTTAAAAATAGAAAATACTTTTTTAAAAAATGAAAATTGTCATTATTTACTCAGCATCATGTCATTCCCAACCTGTATGACTTTCTTTCTTCTGTGGAACACAAAAGGTTTTTCAAAAATGTCTTTTTTTGTCCATACAGTGAAAGTCAATGGAGTTTAGTGTTGTTTTAGATCCCACTCACTTTCATTAAACAGTTGCAACATCTTCAAAATATTGTATGTTATGTTTTGCAGAAGAAAAAAAAAAAAGTCATTTGGTATGACATGAGAATGAGTAAAAATGTATCTTTTTTTTGTCTCTAAAAATGAATTGCACCCACAAAGTGCCTTTTTTTTTTTTTTTTTTTTTTTTTTTTAAAACACTCTCTGTATTTTGGTGCCTTTTTCAAAAATAATTATGCAATTCAGGTAGACCTGCTCAAAGATTTGCAATAACACAATTTGCATGTTCTGTTTCCTGATTGTACCTGAATTGGCTGTTTAAAATGGGTATGCAAACATCTTTTTTTATTATTAATATAATATACACGTTAAGGTCCTTGCACACTGAGTTCAAAATTTTCGCACAGTAAAAAATAAATACGACCTCACGTTATGCCAATTACATTTACACACTGACTCCAAAACTAAAAAAGTTGAAAAAATTCCGAGCGGGTTTGATTTTCTGCGTTTTCCGCATCCATAGCATGCATTTTGAGAGGAAAGGATGACGAATACAAAAATATATATATATATATATATATATATATATATATATATATATATATATATATATATATATAAATGAAGCCCCATACTAAAATTTCGGACCTTTACTCTTTACTGAATTTTTCCCCATCAATGTGGTTTTGTTAAGATATATGATATACAGTTTAATCTAAATGCAGTCTGATCTGAATTGGGTAATATTGCTTTATTACTGTATGCTGTATTATCACTGTATTTGCCTTCATTTAGTACACAGACATCTACGTTAACTCCATCTACGAAAACCTTCATCACACTGACGTTCCTCAGCGCACAACCAGTATTTTAAGCTCTTCTGAGCTCGTAAACATGATTTTGGTCTTTTAATATTCCAGCGCTTGCTGTAAAGCTAGATGAAATAGCATCGCGCGTTGCCCCTCGGCTTTTACTCTGCCTCGTGAGGTTTGACTTATGCGATTAAGTACATTTGCAGATCAGGGGACTCGTTCAGGAAGAGCTGAAGTGGTCATTCTTGAGCAGCGAGAGTGAACGGAGGCTGATCTTCATTAGAGAGGGCCTAGCGAGGGGCTGATGGCTGTGGACCTCTGCAGCTCGGATGATTTAAGTGTCGTCTCTCCGCCTGGCCTCTATAAGGGTCACGGCGGGCCTTTGATGTTTCATTATGTACGGCGCTCCAGGAACAAAAACATGCAGGCCACATCAAACGGCCGTCCCGCTGAAGCGTCAGGAGAGGCCTCTACCCCCGCCCCTTCGCTCTTAGCACTAGATTACTAAAATCAGCTCTGCCGAAGACGAAAGCCAAAACAACATCAACGCACCCACTGCAGAAAAATTACACCAGTGTAAATCAAGGAAAGCCATCAGCTGGATGAGAAACAGATCTGCTCCCACTAAATCAGACGGCACCTGAGTCGTTACAGTCATTGAAGTTTAGTTCGTCTGCTCGAGAAACTCATTTGCTTGCTGAGTAGCATCCGTCTTGTGTTTGTTCGAGCTGACCTAAAACATGACAGACAGTGAACGTGGAAAAGATATCACATCTGGACCCCTGCTGAGGGACTGTTTTGGTCTCTCATGTCCTGATTTGATTGTGTTCCAGCGGAGGTTAAATGGGTTAAGAATCTTAACCGCACTAAAGCCCTTGGAACGGTTACTTATTAATCTCTTTCACTTCGAAGACATTACCACCAGGTTTAGCCGGATTTACCTCACCAGATAACATGGCCAGATTTGTCAAAACAGTTCAGCTGAGACTAGCAAGGGCGGCAGACGCAGAAACGAATCTCTACACCCATCGGTGTTCACTCAGTCTCTCTGCCGCCTTGTTTCTTTGCTAACTTCACCTTATGGTATGCATACAGAAAGGAGAATCCTCCATGTTTCCTGGTAATCTTAGACTTTATCAGGTCATCCACGCATTGACCCAGATTTGTTTTTTCCCCAAACATGCCTCCAGTATCTCCTTAAAATACTGATACAATCGTTAGGAATGATGTCAGTGTAGTTCCATGTGCTCTACAGCCGAGTCTAATGGATGCTCTTTTGTTTATCAGAAACTCCTGAGCACCTTACTGGAAATCAGCTCTGTCTCAGACTTCATTTGATTAGTCATGTCTAGGATTGTTAAGCCATACTACAACACTCCTGAGAATTATTATGTGCGAGTACACAGCATCTGTATTGCACTGAGTCATTGCTGATGTCCAGTATCCTTTGAATTTAATTGCACTAATGTGCAATAAAGGATTATTTTATTTTATTTTATTAGGCCATAATTTTTTCATTTTGAATTTCTTCACTTTTATTACATTTTTTTTTTTTTTTTCTGTTTGTGTCCCTATATTACAACACTCCTGAAAATTATGACCCATATTTAGTCACATGGTCAAAATTAATGGCAATCTTAGTGTGGATTTTATTTTATTTTATTTTTAGGCCATATTAATGTTTTTAATGTTGAAATTCATTACTTTTTCACTTGTTGTTATTGTTGTTGGTTTTGCCTACATTACAACACTCCTGAAAATTATGACCCATATTTATTCACATGCTCAAAATTAAATGACACTCTTAGTATGGATTTTATTTTATTTTGTTTTATTAGGCCATATTAATGTTTTTCATTTTGAAATTCATTACTTTTTCAGTTTTGTTGTTGTTGTTGTTGGTTTTGCCTATATTACAACACTCCTGAACATTATGACCCATATTTAGTCACAGGGTCAAAGTTATTGGCACTGTTAGTATAGATATTTTATTTTATTTTATTTTCGTGCTTTGCTTTTTTTTTTTTTTAATTATTTCTTGTATGTTTACATTTTCTGCTTAAAATTCATAAAACTTCTCACATAGTTTGTTATTATTGTACTGTGTTTAAAAAAATGCATAATAATTTGCCTGAACTGGGAAAACAGAGACAGGAGCCTCTTATAACATGCGTAAAGCTCTTATGTGTCTAATCCCGGCTGCTCGCGGGGTTTTATGTCAGTGCGCGGGTCATTGGTGTGAGGTGATCAGCGAGAGGTGATAAAATAGCCACCCGAAGAGGCCACGGGTTGGATGTGTTAGGGTAATGGGAGGTTACCGCTGCATCTCACCTCAGCAGTGCTGCTGTTGCCGGGCTGTAAATGGGCGTGTCTGTGAAATGCTTTTTATTGTTGGTTAATCTGTGGACAGTGGCAGGCCCATTTCACACTGAATTCCACCCTGTGGGGCCGTGGCTAATTGGACAAATTTGCACAGCGGGGAAGGAGGCACAGAACGGTGGGAGGCTTGATATATGGGCACAGGGCTGCAAAGCACAGTTGAAGCTGGCCAGTTACACACACACATACATTCCTCCACCTTCCATCCATAGATAAACCACAAAGTGAAGGGAGCTGTGTTCATTATGTCAGGAGAGCAAAATTCAGTTTAGATGAAAACAAAAAGTACTTATCAATCACCAAAACTGGATTTTAATATATACAGCTCTTGGGTGGTCATTAAGGTTTACTGAAATCAAAATAGCATTGTGTTTTCTAATTTGTGGATTTTATTAGATGACTTGAATTTAGGAATGTTAAGAGAAAAAAAAAATTTAGTTATACTTAGGGTCAGGTTTTAAAACATGTATTTAAATCGACAATTAATTGAGAGAAACATGAAGTATTTGAAGATAAAACATTCATTTGAAAGTGATTTTGTATGTGTATGTGTGTTTTAATTTTAAAAATTATAATTATATTTTAAATATTAAATATTATACAATTATAAAATGAATTATACATTTTTGATAGAGATTTAAATAGATAAATAGATGTTTGCTGTGAGTAATT